>JAAGAY010132943.1:26164-51627 GCA_011801015.1 Ardeotis arabs | reverse complement strand
CCTTTTTTTTTTTTCCCTTCTTCCTTTTTTTTTTTTTTTTTAAGCAGCAGTGAAAAGCCCTCTTGAAGCCTTGTTTATAAGCAAACCAGTCTCAAGGGATGGATTTGCACTGGCAGGGCTTAGAGCCTGCAAAATAAACCTTTCTAGGTAGTGTTTTCCTTCTGCCTCTAAGGGAGGAATGGTTTCTAGTGTAATTTCTCCCAGACTACATCCCTTTCAAAACACACTGAAGAAAATGCTTAATTCAACACAGCTGGCCTGACCAAGCTGCCCTGGGAGCCTCTGCGCTCCGGGCACGCACCTGCAGTCCTTCCTTTAGGAAGGCAATGAATGGTGACACACCATCTGACAGCCTATTGCCAGGGTGGAATCACTACTGCCATTCAAAACCAGGAGAATGTACAGAAGCTGCTCCTTTCTTTGGCAGAAATCATTCTGTTTGGGCGATACTGTATATTCCAGTATAGCAGACACCACAAAATATCTTTTTAAAAAGTATACTTCTTTAATCAACTCTAGGGTTCCAAACTGAGTGCCAAGTTACAGTTTGAAACAAATCCTATGATCAAGTGATAAAACTTCTAGAGAAATGGTTTTCAGTTACCTACAGGTTTTTCTCTACTGTCCTGTGTTCTCCATTCTCCAAGGACCTTTGCGCTACTGATGTTTTGTGTATAATGGTGATTAAGTGAACCAGACCACCAGTTGTGCTCAACTTGTACTCCACCCATAACCAGCTATTCTAACAAATGGCCTCTGGTAAGAAAACTGCACTTTGGCTTCTGAAAATTCCTACTGTAATAGGAAAGCAGAACAATTATAAAGCATCTGTTGAAATTTCAACTGTGAGGATAGTGACTTTTCATACTTTTAAAAACTTCATTCTTTCAACACTTGTAGCGAACAAAGAAGTATTTACTACAACTCATGCACTTCTTTAAGGTTTTAAACTCTCTGCATTTCACCCAAGCTTCCTGTACCAGAAAGAAATAACACTATTATTTTTAATTAAGATTTGGGATCTTAATTGGCAAGAAAAACTTCAAAGATGTAATGAAATTAACATGAACTTCTTGTAAAAGACATCCCTAAAATTTCCTCTGGTGGATGCAGACATTTGGAAAAAACTTGGCTTCTTGTAATAGGTAACTTCAAAGCTGCCTCTTTCAGTTCTGCGCGCAGTCCTTCCGCATGGGTGGAGCACACATCCTCTCAGGAGCTTGCTGCCAAGGCTTGTACTACTCTCTCATTTTAGGATCGTGTGTCATGAAAGGTCATGTGGTCAAAAGACATCTAAACGATTCTGCTGCATGGACTTGGACACTGGAGAGCAGATGGAAAAATGTGTCCCCTCACATCATGGGTGCACATCCGGTCACGCAACAGGAAGCACGAGCAGTTTGCAACACAGGACTGAATGTGTAGGCAGACCCTTGCTCACATAAGAGGCAGGGCAGTTGCATTTCTGCTATGTCATGAGACAGAAACTGTGAAGACAGGACTGATTTGCAGAAAGTCCATCTGAACTGCAGGCCCATGTCCAACCAGGCTGGGCAATCCTCCTTTACGCTGTTCTGCACATGAAATAGCAGCCTTCGCCATGGAAACCGACATCAAGGACCTGGCTTTCTTTCCAAAAAACGTTTGGACACGCAAGACGCTGTGACATAATTCATGTGCTACGAACAAAGAGCATAATGCTCAGAAGTTAAGTGAAACTAATGCACCTGTACACAGCATGTATCTAACAGAAGAGGATTCTTTGTCTTGAAGAAACCATCATTTGTAAATCCTGGCAAGTGCCTGAACACAGTCTCTCTCCCTTCACTTACCTCACAAAAGGCAATTTGCTGTCCCACCTGGCACATTCTTAAGAGTCTCCTTCTGAAATTTTTAAAGAATAAAGCTTTGGAAGTTTCTCAGCTCCCTTTTCAAAAATTTACAGATTCATGCACCACCACATTCTATGAGGGTTCAATAGCTGACATTGCACAGAAGGGAAAGAAGGCTATTAATGAAAATGTCACAATCTGCGGACTTGAAGAGCCATAATCAAAACCAAGACAGATGGGATCCTCAGAGGCTGTCTGAGCTATCAATAGAAACAGAGCGACTCAGCAGGAGGTAATGAGAATCTTCAGTTCTATCAATACTAGAGATAAAACGCAGTGGGGGAATGAAACAATCACAGACAGCAAAAGATCACGCGCAGAGGTGCTGCCTGCAGTTCTGCGCAGTGCTATCTCCTAGAACTCACGGCTGAGAAACTGCAAGGCATCTTACAACCAGCCCGTATATAAAAAAGGTTCACCTCTGTTCAAGGCCATGCAGCAAGATCACTCAGATGTGTTTCAAATAACAGTCTCTATTCCTCTCCGTTCCTGATGTTGATTTTTCACTTTCAGCCTCCTACTGACACAGCGTGTGACAACTTCCAACTCATTCATTCATCCCTGCATGCTGCTTGAGCACCTTTTCCATCCACCTTTTTCCTTGCCGTTCTGCAATTGACTCAAAAGACCGTACAACCAAGCCTGAAGTTTGCTGATGGCTGACTGCTTAAGGCTTAGTTACTGTGCCAAAAACCCAGCAAACACCAACAGTACCAGCATTCTCCTCCCCACCCCTCCACACCAAAGATGTTAATATTCTCAAATCTTCTAAAAAAAGCTCATTGATGTATCTTCCTACCCAGCCTACTTCATGAGCAGCAAAAGCTGCAGAGATCCTATGACTGACTGACTTCCAATTGTTTAAAAGCTTCCGTAATGGCCTATTAACTTTTCACAAAGATAAAAAACCCAAACCTGAAAGTTCTTACAGCCAAACTTGGCCAATCTGCACTTAGCATTGTAATGCACAGCCCCACGTAATGGCATCAAAAAGTTTTAATAATCTGCAGTGTTACAACATATTATTCTATGGGTGAACCACTGACCTATACTGCTTAGAGCAGCATATCGTTACCATCTATCGTAACATTCATGGTTTTCTACAGCCACGTGGGAATGTCCAAAGAGGAAAGTATTTCAATATACCAAAGAAACTTAACAAAGTTATTTTATAGAACTTTTAAACAACTCCACACATGGGAAAATTAAGTCATAGGCAGAAATACAAATTTTATGATCACTTTATGATAAATAATATTTATTTAGTATAAAAATATTCAGCACATTGTTTTTTACTATCAAAGTTTTGATGAAACCTACTGAAAGACTTGCAGGCCCTGCCTGGAGTTAAACAGGAAACTCACCTGACTCTGCTTGTTATTTCTAATTCCTATACGATGGGTTTTACAACACCTACATGACGAGGGCAGGAAGCAATCTGAATTTGTTATAACACGAAAAATGGATCAGGATTAAGCCACCATATTTTTCAACAAGAAAGAAATCCGATCATCACCTTCAAGAGCTTACTACCATACATGTACACAAAATTGTATTTTTTCTTTTCCCCTGAACCTGTTTAACCATGAAGATGTCAACTTGTAAGTACTCTAACATGAACAGTCACCACGAGCAGCTTATTTTTTCACTGAAAAGTCAGTATTGACACCAGTCTTACTTATGTGATACAAGAAAAATATTCCAGGTTCAGTGGCTGTGTTTCCACCAAACACAGAGAGAAAAGGAGGAAACGCTGTACTTACTTGTTGAAAAGATTCAGGCCAATCCTATAATGGCGTTTCCTGATAACATCGTTACTGAAGGCAGGGGAATCCCAGCTGTTGCGAGTTTCTTTGTGGTACGTTTGTTTGCTCAAGGTTTGCTCCCTTAGGCTGTCTCTAGAAGAAGATTCTGAGCTGCAGTTTATCGTATCATTAGAGTTGGAAGTGCTGTTGATGCTGTCATTGTCTCCATCGGAATAATCAGACTCCGATTTGCTTTGCCTGTTTGCTGTGCCATTGATAGCTAAGTGACTATCAATAGGCCTAGCCCTGTGTCTTGCCTCCTGCTCCTCTCGGGATATAATCTTGGCAGGAATACTGTGAGGGATGTGCTTTGGGCTTCCTTGTTGACTAGTGATCCCTCGGTCATACGCATTTTGTCTCTTTAATGACCCTCTCTCTGAGCGATCACTCAAGTCCACTGAGCTGTCACTGGGTGGCTCTATAGTGAGCAATGGAAGATGATCCATCCTCATCCTCTGCTCCGGACATTCCAGCGACGGGGTACTCCTGCAGCTCGTATCAGTGTCTATCTTATCATCTTTGTGGGTCATGGACCAGTACTCTTGAGAAGAGTTCACGGACCGGAGCCTCAAATCAGATTCAGTGCTGGACGGTCTGTCTACTGACTGGGAAAGCGGAAGGGGTGGAGATAACTCTTCCTCATCAATATATAACGTAACATCACTGTATGACGCTGTCATCTCATCAAGCTTCCTGTGATCCACATTGTGCATTGCTGGTTTAGTTTGAGCACAACTATCCCTTTCCATTTCACGACTTCTGACTTGGTCCGGAGTCTGGACTTCATCAGAATGTAGACTACGGCAATTCAGTGCGTCATCTATGGACTCTGCGAGGGATTTCACTTGCCTGGAAAAAGCATCCTCCAGTTCTGTTATAGCATCAGAAAAATCAGTAGATGCTGCCGGAGACTTCATTGTAGCTGACTCTCCAAGGTCACCGCATTCGGACTGTACCAGGGATCCCAGCTTTGACCCATCATTTGTAACAGAAACTTGTTTTCCTTCAAAGTAAGAGCTGTGGACTTTCTCAGGTCCTTCAAAGGAAAACTGCATTCTCATATTGGACAGTACAATGCGCCTTGACATACGATTTTCAGACATAGAACTTCTAAGACGCTCAAAGTTTTTGTTCATCTGATACTGGCGAAAAGCCGTTTGTATGGTACGAGCAGCATGTCTAGTTATGAGACGGCCTCCATATTTCCGTTCTAGCATTTCCACCTGTGAAAGGGTGAACACGATTACTTTGTAACTTGATGTAGGTTAGAATAAGGTTAATGTATAACAAAAAAAACCAATTATTTTAACAACTTTAATTTTCACAATTTTTTTAAAGCATAATTTACTGGGTTTGAAAGTAAAAAGTCAAAGCTCCAGACTAACTGCTGCACAAATAGAGAACCAAATAATCATCTGCAAATTCCACCATAAAAATATAGCCAAAAAATATAACTATGTGGATACTGTCATATAAAATTAAGGCATTGGCAATTTGTGGGTGTTTAAATTTTGGGTTTCTCATTAGCATTGGTGTGCACATATCAAATAGACAAGCAAGCACTCTAATGCAGCATAATGTAGTCATTCTTTCTCTGTAGGGAGAACTGTAAAGAAGTGAAATTAAAGTACAATGCAAATTGTCATGTTTTGAGAGTAAATTCTAAAAATGGCCATCATCTTTCCAGGCATGCATCACTTTCTACATGAATAAAAACCTATTGTTTCACCCCGGTCTGATATCAAAGCAAAACCAAGTCTCCCAGACCACATGCTTCCAGAGAGGTTTCTCTGATGGAATATCCACATACGCAGTTTTCCTCAAACCAAGAACAAATTTCAGACTTTCTAAATACAAATTCATTCTTGTAATTACACTCAACATTGCCAGTGTTTCCAATTCACAGAACGAATATAAAAAATGAATACATTATAGATACTAGCAATTTAACCTAGTGAAAATGACCTGTCAGTACTTTTGGGATACTCATCAGATATTTTCAAACCTTTCCTTCTAAAACATGAAAAATATTGCTTATTTAAAAAACATTGAACAATATTAATAACTAGATTTATGTCAATGTATTTCCCAATATTTAATTTCTGTTCTGATCAGCCTTTGCTGGATCCACGTTACTCACAAACACAAAACATCTATCACAAATCATTTCGTTTAGTACTACAATTAAAACCACCATTTTTCTGGCAGCATTTTTGTGTAAGTCCATGCAATTTCCATAATGCTCCAATGATTCAAAAGTAATTTCTACTTGCTTGCAAAACCAGGTACCTTTTTTCATTAGGCAGGATATTTTAATTACTTATGTTACATGCACATACAACCTTTCCCCCTCACACTTTGTAATCATTAGGTTCAGATACTGATGTGCAGAGGGGCTTCATATCCCTTCTATGGAAGGAACTAAATGCTACTAAAAAAATATTTTCTAGTCCATTATGTCTGGGGAGTAGTTGACATTTTTCTTTCAGTACTACTGCCAGGTTCAGCACCTTCCATTCCCTTTCCACATTAAAGGTGACCTCTGTTTTGGATCGGTGTTTTTAAGTGTGAATCACTAATATATATGTACTTAATTCTAGATGCAGAAAATATTATGCACAGTTATTGGCATAAACTAAGGAGGCCAACTTCTCAGACGGGCTTAGATCAGTGTTACTGCCAAGGAATTGTTGTTCTGGCTGCATCTTGAAACTTCTTTTAACTAAGCTCAAAAAGCTGTGACTGGTCTCTGAGCTGTATCTGTAATCTGTAAATTTCTGCATAATTTTCTATAGTTTATCTTTAAAAAAAACAAACGCTTAGCCTTTCACCTCCAAATGGGGGTTATATTACCCCTACATTTGCACATGTCAAAGCGCCTGTGAAGTTACTTGTAAGGCATTCTGAAAATTAAAAAAGTTTTTAAGAACGCCTATCACAATCCTGCTACTGCTGCCACACATTTGCTACTGTTTCTATCCATAGTTTACATTAGGTCACATGTGTTTAAATAAATTGTAAGAGATAATTTTGCTGGACTGATCTCAAAACAAATGATGAATTGTTAATGTAGTTGTCCTCTCAAAATTAAATGTCAATCCTAAAGAAAAGAAAACTGGTATAGCTGCTGTGGAAGAATAAAACAAAAATTAATATTCTGTAAAATAAATTACCTGGACTTTGTTCTTGCAAACAGGCTGTTGTCCTTCAGGTTTACAGAGAAAATGACATCATCATTGATTATCATAAATTAGAGGGTTTTAGTGGGAATTTTAATTGAGAGTAGTTTGGAATTTGCCTAGGTGATTTACTAGACTTGTGACTAATATTTCTAATAAATTTTAATGCATATTTAATGCACCTTTAAAGTGCATATTTCATGCACATTGCCTTTAGGTAAAGCCTTGGACACTTTCCTAAACAGTTTTTAAGTATCTTCTGAGATTTCAGGGAGAGCTTTTCAAGAGCAGTAAGCAACTCTTCAGTATCAAGCTTCCTTTATGTATCATTGTCACTTTTTATTGTGTAGGACTCCCTGAACAAATACAAAATAACATCTGCAGTCCTCATTCTCTATCAAACCGGCATGAAAGGACAGATGGAATTAGGCTCTGTGGAATATCTGCGGTGCAGGAGACCTCTTTAGTAAGCCTTACACTCTATATCAATCCCTTATGAGGCATCCAGCAAAAATGACTACCAAAGGTGGGAAAGGAAGTAACATTTCAGATCTCACAAGGAGGTCCAATTTAATAGCAGAGCTGGCATAACCTAGATCAAAAATCAGGAACTTGATATGTCCCCTCTCCAGTATAGAGCTTGGTGAGCATAAAGGCTAAACTAAACTCATATTTGCTATCCCACATATTGGCTTCAACTTTAAGTTGGAGCTCAAGTTATGTTCTTCCAGGTCTCTCTGGAACAACTTTACATGATTCTCCACCCTGAAATTTTAGAACATCAAACAGAGGGCAAATGAGACTTAGCCCCTGTAAATTTCACTGGCGGTCGATAATCAGTACTTCGCTTCCTGCCTGCGGAATTTTGCCTGCTTTCACTTTTCCCATGTTAACATACAAGTTGGAGTGACTATGCAAGACAGAACAATGACTCACAGTAAATAAAATATTCTGTGACAAGAAAGATCTCTAACAAAAAAAAAAGCCACCAGCCAGAAAACATTGATGTATCAGCTACTGTTCATCTACCAGTGAAAGCCAGTGCATCCTGTGTATTTGCTTACCTTAAGCTATCACAGAATCATTTTCAAATGATAAATATGAACTTATACAGCAAAAAATATCTTTCAAATAGGATTGCATTCAGAATAAAGCTTAAGAGGAACAGCTGAGGCTGGCTGTCTTACAGAATGCCTTTTTAGGGGAGAAGGGCTTTGAACATCCACATAGCTTCCATCCAGCTCTTTGTAAAGCATATGGGAGCTTTGCCTCATTGAGTAAAAAACAATTAAGACCTTGAATTCAGATTTGAGAGCATCAGTCGCAGTAAGTTCTTCCTTTCTTTCAGCAGCAACAAAGATATCTAGGTTTCAAAATGACTTCCTTTCTTAGAAAAATATTCTGCATTATTACATTCTAGTATTTGTCCCAAGCATGAAACCACAATTCCTGGTAAAACTGTTTTTCACCTCTAAGACTATTAACATACCTTTTAGGTGCTTCGTCAGGAAGGGTGCAAGGGGTGTGGGATATAGGGATGACATAGAAAGAGAGGGTCAGAAGCCTAAGAAATGCTGAGGTACGACTACTTTGAACTAGGCTGCAGGAAAAAAGTTATTTTCAGCATCACAACTGCAGTGATGCTAGGAAATATTCTTCCCAGCTTACAGACACGTTGCTGTTATCATAAATTAGGTAACAAAGCTCAAATACCTGCTTATCTTGTAGGTCTGAAGAGAGTTCATAGCTCTCAGAAAGTGATCTTGACCTTTTAATAGCGTCTTCCTCTGCTTGTTTTCGCAGGATGGATGTTGAGTGCTGAAGTTTCGGCCTCCGAGATCTTTGTTGTCCAGGGGAGACAGAATATAGCCCGTAAGCGGAATGATCGTAATGGTCCGGACTTATAGCTGAACTGTGTGTTATAGGTCCTTGATGGTAAGTAGATGGGCTGTCCAAAGACGTGCCAGTTTCACTGCTGGGAGCTTCACCCTCAACGCTAGACAGAATGGAAAGACAGGAACATCCTCGGGTGAGCATTGTATACCAAAATCCTCATCAACAAATAGCATAGTATTACTTTGCATCATTTGATGTAGACATCCAGCACATTTTGTTCAAATGCAGTTCATAGAAGGTAACGTGGCTTTCATGTCAAACACCAGCCTTTTCACCATAATCAGAGGTCATCGTTAGAGCACGGGTGGAGCAGGAGAATGGAGATTTCAAGCATTATTTCACTTTATACAGTAATTACTAATAACATCCTGAATAAGTCACTCAGCAACTACTGTGTAAAATAAATGAAAAATTTTAATTTCTTGTAAGATTGTTCATTCCCAAGTTGTTCCACTGCAAAATGACAGATACTTATTTTTGTCTTTCCCTGCTTTGAGAAATAAAAGCACTACTCTTACTGTTCTATTACTGTTTGAGATAAAAGGATTACTTTCATGTTACTCAACGGAGATTTGGGATTTAATGGATCTTGTGAGCTACTGTGTTTCTAGAAACTGAAGTTAGGAAAAAGTACCTACAGGAGAAATCTCGTTTATTGCTCCGTTAGTGAAAGATTGCTCCCATGAGATACTTTTGGCGTGCTTTGTAGTAAGGCATCCCAAGGGATGGTGTTTCTAGCTAATGAAAGCAAAATAGTTTTAGGTAAGGAAAACACAATAGGAGCTATCTGGCAAACAAAATACTTCATTTTCCCATGAATGCTGTTATTGCTAAGGAATAAAAGAAAGAAAAAACCCTCTATGTTAACAGAGCTGTACACAATAGAAAACATTTTAAAATTGAGTCCCAGTCAAGGTTTATCCTGAAGTACTGATGACTAATTGTAATTTGTATTTGGTTTACATTTACAGTAGGGCATTCTCACATTGCAATACGGTATGCACTTTCATTCTTCCACCTTTTTCATATCTTTCACAGAAATATTTACTATCTATCTGCCTCATCGTGTGTACACAGAGCATTGACAGAAAAACTAAATTTTACTTCTTTTTAATCACTCAAAAGACTTAAGAAACACTCCATACATGCATGAATATAAGCATTTGTAGCACTTCCCCTACCTTTTGTTTTAGGAACAGGTACATCCAAACTCTAAAGCAGTAAAATTCCATGTTCCCAGCACGCCCTGTAATTCTTATTTTGATTTCATTCATATGTATACAAACATAAAAAATAAAGCCCTTCTGCCGTGGCTCAGAAACGGAACGCTGTGACCCTTGCCGCACACATACCACAGCAGTCCCTTGCACAGTTCAAAGTACAGAGCTATTTCTGAAAGAACGTTCTCCCCGGGACCGCGGTGCCGGAAGAGATCAAGGTTACCACTGGCAAAACTCTCCTAGCTTGAACAGCGTGTACTTTTCAAAGTGAAGGAGAAAAAAGCCCCTCTAGATTTCCCAAAATATTACTATAAACTTGTAAAACTGAAAGCAAGTCCTCTTTCTTCGCCCATCAAAATATGACTCTACCCACAAGGTATTTTCAAGCATACTTTACCCAAGCTGGAAATATTTTCAGTGTGCACACATCACTTTTTCCAAAAAGGAAGCTGACAGGAAACTAGTCCCTTTCCCTCTGTGATACAGCTGGCTTTCAACTTAAAAATGATAAATTCTCCACAGTTTTGCTAGTGACATTGAAACTGTGTAACCGCCCATTAAAAACAAACAAATCATTCTCTCTGAAGTAGCCATTAAAGAAATTCCTACAATACTGAACTGCTTCAGCATTCTCTCTCTAAATACTAAAATACGTCTCTCTGTTCTGCTGAACTGTGAGGCCACACGGTTTTGTACATCACAGGCTCCTAATTCCAAGCCTATTTGTAAGTGCTATGGTAAATTTGTTTGCAATGGGAAGTCAGGAATTATCACTATTTTCTCCTTCTTAGGTTCTGTGATTGTTTTGCCTTCCTTGTCCTTAAATTGTGGACTATTTAATAACCCTTCCACATTGATTATAATCTCATGTTGACATTTTAATAATTATACCTTCAATGGATCGTTTAACCTTTTCATCAACAGAAAGGGTATTGCCCTAATCAGAAAAAAATTGGAACGCGGCTTGCCCGTGATTCTGATTAAAGTTAGGCATTTCTTCTTTATTTTTAGTTTGTCTTTCATACTTTTTCCAGACGTAACTATAATCCCTGACTGGAATGCTTGATCTCATTTTGCTCATAGGCCTGTTCCCTGCCATCACATCTGACCTTTGAAGCGGGGAAGTAATTATCTCTTACCACAGGCAGCCTCCCGCACCGTACGACTACAGCCCTTTAAACGAACCAGCGCGCACAGCCCGTACTGCACATCTGAAGGCTTCCTCCCATTCAGCTCTTCCTTGTCCCTTAAGTTAAGAGCAGCTGAAGCGTCATACAAATTATTTTGTAAAAATGAAACTCCACTGATAAAGAAAAGCAGCTTGCTTTCTTCTTCTTACTACTTTATATACGTTTGGAAAAGAAGAATATTTGTGAAGCTTTAAGGATGACATGTATTGCTCCGCTACGGAGGAAGCGCACGCAGAGCACCATGGAACGGGAGTATGGAACTCCTGCCCGTGTCTGCTTTGAAAGAGTGTACGCTTAATATCTCTGCTTCAAAACCAACTCAGGACACGAGCCAGTCACTGCAGGGTTAGAAGGGTGGTTTTTAATCGATCCACTTATTAAAAACTGCAATACAGAGAAACTTCAGGGACTCTGCTCCAGGCTAGCACCAAGAATTAGAGTAAGGCCCCTATGACCAGGGGCGTAGTTAGATACTTCTCTAGCACTGCTTCACTTTCAGTAGCCAGCCTGCACACAGTTTTTCTCAGAAAGGTGAGAAATTAAGTACATTGCAAAAATGGGCAATATAACACTTGACCCAGTCCCAACTGGAATTAGAAAGAACTTATTAGGGAAGGTCTCTGCTTTGAGGCATCTGCCACCTACTAGACACATCTAGTAGAAATACTGACAATTTCAGTGCTTTAAAAAAAAAAAAAAAAATCTAGGGGATGAATTTGGTTCATCTCCCCGCAATGTGCAATGGCATATTACTAGGGAGACTGGCAATATGTTGAGTATTCCAATTATGTAATACTGGGAGAATGCAAAATGGTTGAAATTAACCTTTCATTTTCAGAACTTTTGATTGTTTTATCACACTCTGTTTCTGCAGAAAACAGACATTCATCATCTGCCAAGCCAGAAAAAGAGAAAGGTTCTTTGCCAGTATTTTACAAAGAAGCAGAGAATGGATCAGCTAAAAGAGTGAAAATGGAAATTAAATATTAAAAAATAATTAGCACTATTAATATGACTTTGCATGAACAAAACTTTAAAATGGAGCCATGGAAAAACTTTGTTTCTTTGTACATCTAAACTAGTTTTTTGAAAGAGTGGCCAGCACTGATAGAATCAGTATTTTACCAGAAACTGACACTGGAAATTTCTCCCTGCATTAACCTCAACTTGCAATACTGTTAAAAAAAGCTCCAGCACACCACTGTATCAAGGAACAATGGGGAAGAAGAGAGGCTCACAAAAAAATGGAAACAGACGAGTACAGTATTTTTAACATATCATGACAGATATGTAAAACTATTGGTGAAAATCAGAATAATTTTACTTTGTCTAGTGACTATAAACCAGTGTTAAATACTAAACACAGATGGATTCAGGCATTTTCTTTTCCTTGGTGTGTGCATGGCTCTAGATTTCCTGCAAGAGCTAAGCCACGCAGTCTGCAAACACTTTTAAATTAAAATACATCCGCTGAAGTGGCATATGTGCACGCAAGTAGGATCTGCTGGCTTCATCCGCAGAGCGGCGAGATGAGGGTCATCCCCGCGCGCAGCGAACGCTGTATTCACCCACGATGCACACTGCGCTCTGCCAGCCACAGAATTACAGCGCCCTGCTCGCTCTCCAAGTCTAATACCAACGCGGCTGCCAAAAGCTGCTTTTCTAACCAACGTGCCTAGCTGTCAAAGCTGAGGGACACGGTGCACGGCTGTATCTCTGGACTAAAGCAGCATACCACAGATCCAAGCTGACCAAGCGTGAAGTAGATCTTGTTGCTCGCTAGAAAAAGGCTGCGTTTTTAACAGCTATTTCCCACTATTCAGGTGATAACTTCATTTAAAGAATTACCTAATGAGAAAAAGCTCTGTCTCCTCCTTCCCTCTGTCTAATTGCCAAATATAGTTGTGTGGTTAGCCACGACCAAAACAAAACTCTCTCTGGGCATTTTAGCAGCAGAAGCCTGGCAGGTCTTTTCTTCACTGTCTCTCATTTCATACTTTCAGTTATTACTTCTGATCACAAAGGCTGTAATTAGTAAACAGTAAACCAAACCCAGTATCACATTTTAAAACAACACGTTATTCAGGGTGGTTGAATATCTACTGTTATTCTTTGATTTATTTTTTCATTTTTATTCACACCTTCCTTTTCCTTCAAATCTTGGCAAAACCAAAACCAAGCACAATAAAGACAAAATTCTGAAAACCAAGAAACTTCAATGTTGGAGCTTAAAATAGAAATTGCAAAGTCCTCCAGACTTAAATTTCAGTAAATAGCGAACTCCAAGCTTTTCCATGAGTACAGACTTACTTGTTCCACTGACAATAATGGCAAAATGACCAGAGAAGCTGCAGGTTTGGATCCACAGGCACAAGCATTTATCTCTCAGAAAGAAAGACTATACCATGAAATAAAGAGAGATGATAACCAGAAAAGCAGCAACTCCCTTTTTACTGAAACTCTTATCTTTAAACCTCCGTGCATGTAAAGAAGAAGTAACGGTACCATCAGATGCTAGCAATTATTCAGTATTCCCACTCACCCCAGAAACCTCACAGTTTACAAAGTAAAGAAGTGTCCCAATGCATTTATAGGACTAAAATACAAAGATAATGAGAACGTATGCTTAGAGAAATCACCCAAATGTTCAAACCAGAATGTTGCAGATTTAGTTTGGAACTAAAAGTAACAAAGAAATTCAGCATGCCTCTAAATAATGTAAATGCCAAACCAAAACTACATGCAGCGTTTTAAAATGGAACCAAAAGATCCTCCCAGCAACACTGAGTAAATACTTGAGAAATTACTTTACCAATGAACATTCTCTGAAATCACTAGTTATTTTCATCATTCATTTAGAATGGACTTTCAACAGTGTAATATAAAGACATGAAATTGAAAACAGGCCCTAACAACTGCACAGTACACGCATGAGAAGCAGCCAGCATTATATTCACTCTGTAAAACAATTTGTATTGGACATAAAGAGAAGTATGACAACATAATAAGTTTGTGCTGCTACATCTTAAAGATTTTCCCATAGCATTTTAGATCCTTAAAAGTATGAACACAAGTTCAAAGGTACACAGAATAAATTCCTTCTCTTCTAAGTTGTGGAAAGTATGCACAAGTAATACGAATACAGTAAGAAAAACACGGTCAACTTAAAATTCTAGTCAGCACGAGACTATAAAACCACTCAGCCTCGCCATGTCACTGCAAGTGCTCTGTTCTTTAGAAGCAGGCAGTTCTTAAAGCATAACTGTGGTAGAGCATCGCTAGCCAGAGACAGCAGTCAAAACTCCAGGTAGTATGCATAACCTGAATTCAAATCGAAATTAACAAAGTATTTATATGTTTATTTTGTTTGTTGCAACACTGAAGCATTTGCATGAGTATTCTTCCTGAAATTCCTCAGTCAAACCCATCCCTTCTCTAACTTGCCTACTTTTCCCTGCATCCATGTCATCTGTTCCCCTCTTCAGGAAAAATGCATGTAAACCTGGTTCCCTTTAAGTCATATCTACTGATAGAACAAATCAGCAAGTTTATTTTCTTCCCTTGTTTGTCCCAGAAACTTTTCTGTCCATAGACATTAACATGATATCTACAGATTAAGTATCTAGGTACCTAGCGACTCTGCCATTTGATTTATGAGACAGATTTAAATGCAAACCAAAGAGTGAAGCTTTTCATATTAAAATCTAATTTCATAACATGATTCCCAGTAAAACTTCTGTTTCACTCCAGAATACCTACCCTATATAAATAGGCCCAAATGCCCAGGAAGGAAGATGTGCTACTCATCTGTTTTACATCAACTATCTTGTTTTAAAATTTGGAGGTTAAAAAAGTCAAATTCTGATCATAACTCCTAATTATAGATACCCACTTGAAATAGATCCAAACTCTCTACCTAGCTCAAAGAATGCAGACCAGAAGTCGCCCATGGAACAAACTCTGAGTAACAGAGAGAAGCACGATGGCAGCTGCTAGAGCAGCTGCTATGGTCAGGCACTTCCAACATGAAGCCTGAAAAAAAAAACCATTATATGGCAAAAATGCTTAGGTCACATCTAGGCATTTCACATAGGAACAAACCTCTACAAAAGTTAATTTCTTGCATATAACTTTGTCTTCTCAAGTGCAACAAAGTCCTAATTTGAATGTGAAATTTTAAATGACAATTAGAAACATACCACTGCTAACTAAAGCTACAAGTCCCTATACACAACTTAATCTGAGCACAAGCGTTCATTTGACATGAGGGTGCATCCCACTGCTTCAAAGTTGGCTTGCGCAGTTCAGAACCTGCCATGCTCTCTGCTATAAACTAGGAGTATTAATTAAAGCTCTGATGTATGCATAGTATCATCTCAAATTACTCTCGACAAAAAGTTCTTAATGTAACTTCTTAAAATGCAAAACTACCGACATGTAGATCATACAAGCTAGTTTTTTAGTATTCCCGCCCCCCACCTTGCCCCAATGGAGCGAGAACATGTGAGCAGAAGCATATTATTAGTACAATTTGCAACAGATTAGCATCTAGTTCTTATTGCCACCTCTGTTTTGTACTGTCTAGTAAACAAAAGTCAATTATATTAAGAACCTCTACAAATCCCCAAATTCAATAAATGCAATAACATTAACACACCAATCTACCTTCAAATATACACAGTCAAAAGTTCAAAGCCATTATGATGGACAACAGCATTCACAGGCTCTGACAAAAGCTTTGATCCAGGAAAGAGGTATTGACCAACTTGTTTTACTTAGAACGCACTCTCAATTCAGCCGTTTCTGTCAAAACCAAATGAAACCTTTGAATGCACATCAAAGTACCGTCCCAGGTAATTCATCTCACTGAAGTTAAGTATCACGGCAAGAAAAACGCAGACAAAATTTGCATGTGTCTCAGAAGCGAGCACTAACAAAGCAACCGCTTCATTCTGTAATGTTCTGTGTAACAGAGTGCCAATAGCAGCCAGCTTCAGTTCAAACACACTCTGACGACCGCTGGCAGAGCGACCCGGGTTCCGCAGACAAGTACCACTATGTGCACTGCAAACCTTCATTTCTGCTCTGGTCCGAGCCCTGGATTCAAAATTACAGAAAAACCCCAACATCTACTCACTTGGACAGTACCAAGTTTTAATTCTCACTAAATAACCCGATAAAAGGCATTAAAAATGCTTAATAAAAAAGGGCATTTGGACACACAGCCTTATACGCTATTAGAGTAATGAAAAGTAGGGGAAGAAACAGGAGAGATTTTCTCCACACCAAAACAGAACGTAGGAATTAATGCACTGTGTCTTCTGAAATGAAGGTGCACACTAGTGAGATGAAAAGAGAGACAAACGAAAATCTCCCCAATTTCTTCATTTTAGGGAACAACCTTTATAACAGATTTAAGAACTAAGAATATCCATTTGAGAAGAGCTTACTTGAGATTACCTTCAGCTCCCAGGGAGGAGAAGGAAGGTTAAACACCTCACGTATCACCTTTGTCTAAGTCAAACAGGGGCAGCACATTGGCTAGCAGACATTAGCATTTACTACAGAAGGGTCAGACAAACCAACCCACCCTCACCCAGTCCCCATTTAATGCCTTACGAAGCCTACCTGCTCAAGGCAAAGCTGTATTTTATTTTCAGTATTTAACAGCTGGAAAGTAACAAAGGAGACTGACAGCACCAACAGAACTTCAGTGCAGCTTACAAATGTTAGCTTCTATCTCAGGTAACGACAGACGTCATTCCGTGCTAATCTGCATTAATCATCACCCAGCATATGTTTATTCAGCAGTGACTGTATTCCATGCTTCAAAGTCTTTAAAAAACGGATAAAATATTATTTAAAAGATGAATATGGCACTAATTTGAGGCTTGTCGCTGGAGGAACAGTTCTCAAATTTATCAGCCCAATTTTTAGAATTTTTAGAGTGTTTTTTATGGCCAGCTCTTCCTCTTGATGTGTCAGCATAAAACATGCTAACATCAGAAAATGTCATATGTGCTTCAAAAAGATGCTTACCTTCTTATAGAGACTAAAGTTAAAAATTTTTAAGCATAACTGTGGTATCTGACCATTTCACAAAATCTGTGAAGGTCTACCTACCACTGCAGACTTTGTCCTGTTCCTCCTATGTAAACTCTTACACAATAGGCTAAGCTTCAGAAATCTATGGCGTTTCTCAACGCAGCTGTGGTAGAATGTGACCTCAACTATTTATTACTTGTTCAGATATATCATTCAGCAACTGGAATCCTCTTATTTAGCGTATCTACACTACATACGACATGTATTTAAGACAGTAAGATATTAATACACATTCTACCATTTATATCTTGACAAGACCTTTATACAATGCTAATTTTAAAAAGGAAGATTTAGTTTCTGCAGATGAGGAAAAAAAAACCTGATTTGCAAGCACAGCTGAAGCAGCATTTGATATAATGCAAAAATCCTTGGTGTCCCACACCAGCCATCCTGGTATTTCACCTCTGTTGTGGCTTCAGCTGTTCTGCCGAGCCCACCAGAGGAAGAGGGGATAGAGAATGGCACTGCTGAGAAATCAGCTTGCTGGCAAGCAGGTTCTGTAAGAGACTAAATAGTAGTTTCCTCTCCCCATTCAGGCCTTAGTGGATCATACTCTTCTTTCCCCTCTTATATACTGTGTATTATACAAACATGAATTAGTTTAAAGATCCTTAAGAAATTCCTGTTTACTGAGTAAATAAAATGTGTCAGCCATTGAAATGTCATACCTAGAACAAAACTATAGTATCATCTTACATCAAATGTACCGGATAAGCCTATCATTTGACTCATTTTAAGGTTTTGCCTCTTTACTGTTCAAAATGACTACAAATAAAATGCAGTATAGAGAGCCAAGAACAACTTTTGCGCAGGTCAGCCCTTCCCTTCAAGTATGTCTGTGTGCCTGGGGAGAGGGAAATTAAGAATTACCATAAACCCAAGAGCCCGCAGAGGGTCCACGCAGCAGAAATGGCAACAAACCCATCTTTTGGTGTTGGACATTGTATCAGGTAGTCACAGATCACATCACAACTGTATTCATTTACACCATATTTTCACTTAAGTAGCAAAGGAACTTTATACAAAAAGACCTTTTTAAAACTATCAAGGGATTCCATTACAATTACTTAATAATGCGTTGTTATTCTCCAGTGAGGTGTGCTTTAAAACAATGTCACTGATAAGCATTAAATACTTTGTTCTCTCACTTGGATTTAAGAAGTAGTTGGCTAAAGTTCTCCCACTTTTAAAATCAGAAAGAAAGGGCTTGTTCAGCTTTTAGTGATTGACTTCTCTCTGAAGTTACAGATAAATCTCAATGTTATAGAGCAACATACTTAAAGCCAATCCAAGTCAAGGATGGACTGATCAGAGAAAGACCTTTCACTGATCCAACTGAATCTAGGTGTAGATATCATAAAAGTATCGCTCAGTTTTAAACACTGCATAAACCCCGCACTTTGACTGCCAACTACATCGTGCCAAGTCTAAAAAAAAAAAACAAACCAAACAATCCCAAAGACAAAGAAACCCTACTAGTTTTCTCTAAGGGGAAACAACATAATTTCAATATGCAAATGGGCATGGAAAACTCACCAGGTAGGAAAGAAAACTGATGAGAACATAGAACTCTTATTCCTGCTTCCAGTGAAGCTCACAAGTGTCACTGCCGAGTTCTTGAGAATGGGAACCGGCCTCGAGCACTCTGCACGCACCGAAAGAGGTCTGTGTTGTAACTTACTGGAACAGAATCACTGCTAACCAGTCTTTAATCACATACATCCTCATAAAAGTGAGATTTTTATCCTCTGCAACACACCCAAAGCTGATATCAAAGTGTAAAGAACATAATGTTTAAGGAAACACAATGGTAAGAGATCTTTTGTTGGAAGTAGGGAGTTTGGTGGAAAAGAGAATGTTTTAGATGTTAGACAGACTCAAGGCAATGCGTTCAAATACCAAAGATATTTGCAGACATACTCAGAAAGATTTTCTGTCTTACTACGTGAAAGTCTTAACTCTTAGGATAAACGAGAGCTCAGAATATTGCTTACTAACTGTAAATCAGTTAAAGAGCTGACAGATGCTTTTTCTCATCCAAACTTCCTTCCTTTCACATTTCCTCTCCGTTATGCTGAGTCTATATATTTTATAGTTCTGCCTCTGTTAGTGAGGAATTAAATGTAGGCTTTCAGTAGGACTTCTGACCCACCTCACTGATCACAATAAAAAAGTAACACGGGTAGGAATTCCTGTCTTGGAAACCTATAAATGCTCTTTCAAAGCTTACTATAAGCCAAGAGCTTTCTCCTTACAAAGCTCACCTATTATCAAATTTTAAGACCTATTGTATGTTCTAAATAATTTTATTAGCTACTTCCAACCAGTACCTAAAACCAGAAGATTTACTGCACGTACACAGACCAGGAGTAATTGTTAGGGTGTGCTGCAGCGTACAGCAGCTTCATTTTGATGCAGCCCACAGATGCCCGGTACGGCTCTGCCACTCTTGCTCCCAGAAGATCGACAATCTGCACTGACTTCTGCTGACACAGCTTGCCTCAGCTGGGGGCTGCACGTGAGGCTGCTCAACCACAAAAGAACATTGCGTTTGAAATAGAGAACTCAGACCATTCTTAGAATTTATAGGATCTTTACCGTGACTTAATTCATAGATCTTTCCACAACGGAAAATGGTCTTCTAGGACAAGGGTAGTAGTCCAATTCCTGGAAACAAGAGTCACCATTTTGTGAACTGAAAATTAAATATTGTGCAGAGTCAGATCTTGAAAACGTCAAAGACAGTCGGAAGTTATCTTGTGTAACATGCTGCACTGTGGCAGCACAGGAAAACCCCAAATCCTTATTTTCTTCTAGGCTAACCTAATCAAAAACATCTAATCGTGTTTTAATAATTAAAAAAAAAACAAGATTGCCAAAGATTGTCACCATTTGGGACAATTTCAAATAAATGCTGGGCAATCCTCTGTTCTCTCTCAATTTCACAAAGCATTAACTGCTAGTATGAATAGGACATTATTAGCTGTAAAGTCCCATTCTCCCAAAACTTGAACCATTAGAATCAGCTCCTTTCTTGAAACCAGTTTCTACTAAATGCTCCACATCACTGGTATCTTCTGAAGAGGGTTCACAGAATAAAATATAAGAAAAGAATACATAAACAACAACAATGAACTGCCTTTCAAGAATCTGAGAACAGCTGAAAATATTATCTAACATTCAACACCCTGTGAAATGTCGTTAACTTCAAAGCATGAGAATCACCCCAGACACCTCTAGAATGGAAATTCAACAGCTGCTTTACAGCACATTACAATAACGCAGAACCACGCAAGAAAGAAAAATAAAGATAAGTTTTATTCCCAACTGAAAGGGCAGAGGGAAGTTAGATTGAGAAAAAAAGCTATTATTAAGTTGAAATATGACCAGAAAGCCAGGGGCTGATACAGGCCTGTTCTGTTACACGCACTATCAGACCCAGGAACACTGCTGTCCATCGCATTTGAATGCTGACTTCCTCAGCACAGCCTCCACATATGATGAGGGAAACCCCATCTTCGGTATTATCTTGAAAGGCAGCAGTGCTTCCAACTAAATCATCCATTCTTTCCTCAAGATTTTTTTTCCTTGGAGTTCTGTGCAAGTACTGACATGGCCTACCCTGACCTGACTCACGGAAACTGAAGGGATCACAACGAGAATCATTACGGCTGTAGGCTACACCAAAAAGAACGCGCTAAAGCCAAGTTAAACGCAGCCCAACGCAGAGCTAAGCTACAATGCCCACAGCCACTGCTGTATTTAACGCTCCACGTGATCCGAGATTAAGTTTGGTCCGCTCTACTACAAAAGTGGGGAGTGAAAACTAAAGTCGAATTGTGAACTTTCCTGCAGTGCAGCTTTAGGACTGGCTGCAAACATACCCTGTACCAGAAAATCCACCAGGCTTGCATCCTTGCTTCCCTTACACTGCAGAAAGATGACCTGAAAGGTCATGAATATATCAACAAACAGAAGGAAGTTAGTTGTTTTTTTTTTTTTTTTCCTCTGTTCTTACCACAACATTTAAACTCATGACATATCCATCCTTGTTAATCTGGTGAGTCTCAGGAACAGCTTAAATTTTTTGGACTAAACAATGCAAGCATCTCTCAAAGCTCAAGGGTTTTTTTCTATTGCCCTCCCCTGTATGTAGCCACTTATGTAAAAGGAAGTAAAATCATAACTGCTGCTTTGTGTTTGTGCTTGCACAACATAAGGCAACAGGGGATTGAGTCCTTTGTTTTAAGCACAAACTTAACTCGGGTGACACTGAACTACTGAAAGAATCTGATTAACAGATATACTGCATCCATTTCCTGTACCAAGGGCTATCAAAGCCACTCATTCTAATTTTCTGCTTCTCCCACAGTGACAAGAGGGTTTGATTTTTTATCGAATCAAAGCCTGACTTTTTAACTTTATTTTTATTAAAGACATCTTTACAATAATTTTATGAAAATGTTTCTAGTGTTTTGTCTATTGTAAGGAGGCAAAAGAAGATTTATTTAGCTAAATTTGCAGTCCCCTTTAACGTAATACTAGGGCTTTGTGCTACAGTGGATTAAAGCAGCATCTGTTCTTCTCTGGAAACCTGGAGACAAATCACAGCAGTGCAGTAAACTTGCCATCTCTGTTTGTACCCTAACCAGAATCGTGCTTCCTCCAAACAGAATTCAAATTAATTCCTGAAAGACATAAGAAGGGCTATGGCTATCTAACTAAAATATTTTTGGTTAATAAGTCTTGCTAAAAGCCTATGAACAGTAACTATTTTTGCACAACAAAGATGTACGAGTTAAGCAGAATCTGTATTTACAGATGTTTTAACATAAAAGGACAATATACAGGATGCTAAAAATGAACTTCCAAATCCAGGGCCTGATTCTGCTCTCATAACTACACAGTCTTGTTTGAAAACAGAAATAGAGAAGAAAAATTGGGAATATTAATATGGCTTGTGGCCCATACTCTGTTTAAACATAAATGAAATCTAAACAAAGCATGGTTAATGAAAACAACACACCAACACACTTTCTCGCCAAACCCCATACTCATCTCTCCATAATTCCAGTTGTGCTGTTGATCAGGCAGTGTCTGGGTTAAGGGTACCTCCTCATAAATTTAATGTAACAAACAGAGCAATCAGAGCTCCATCTTGATTACAGTGTCCGAGATCTCCTGCAGTTATGTTATTAAATAAACATAAAAAGCAATAATTGATTGACAGCTACTCCGATTAAAATATACCTGGCTTTGCAATTAATGGTAAAATTGCCGTCAATTCTGACAGAAAAAGAACTACGTAAGTGCTGAAAGAGCGAGAAAATTGCATCCTTAATGTCTGTCATAAATTATGGTAAATCCTTGCGATGAAGAGGCACAACAGACACAACCACCCAGCTAATCTACGGCCACGTATCATAATGCTTTTTTTCAAAAAAACATAATACTCAAAAATACAGTAACTGGAACCATTCCTTTGCACCTGTCAGAATCTGGCAGAAACTGGAAGCCGCATGGGTTTACAACAAAGAGGGTGCATTGGTCAGGATCTTGAGATTCTATGCAGGCCTACTGGATAATTCCCAGGACATCTTTATGGTATTAATATTTCCAAAAGAAAGTCACCCTGATAGCAGGCTAAATCCAGTCTTACTGAGAGTCACACAGCTGAGGCTATAAAGCTAAGGCAATGCAGTGTCTTGAATTTCAGCTGGAGTTACCAGGAAAACAGTATCTCACTTCTAGCAGTCCTGTTTCCAGTGTTCTGCTAGAGATGCTTGAAGTTCAACTATCAGTGGTGTTAAACATCAGGAAACACAACTGAAATTTGTGAGGAGATGTTAACATACCTACAGACAGCACCTCTGCAAGTGTTGGTTTGGTTTAGGATGACACCTTGCATCCACCAACAGAGGACTGGCTACTTTTAGGCCAGCTTTTATAATGCACAGCTACTTCTCACTGCTGTTCAGGGCAACTACAGTTTGCAAGCATGATTAATCACGTAAGTGTGCTAATCAGTTCCACAATTATGAGACCTTGCTCTTAGGAAAATTCGATCCTTCAATTGCCATCTTTATACTTCAGAACACATCATCAGTATCAAGGTGAACGTGTTTCAAAGTAGTTGTTCCACCCAAAGTCCTAGCACCTAACCTCTAGATCCTCAAAGGCATGAAACAATCCCAGCCTCCGAGCGACGGAAGAGTACTCTCACCAGGACTCAGTATTTGGAGGAATACTTTCCATAGCCATATGAATAGAAACACAACTCTCTTGGGATAATTTTTATTTTGCAAATGTGAAATAGTCACAGGGCGAGAAAAACCACGTAAGGCCACAGGGTTGTCTATCCTGAGAAATCACTTCCCAGTGCTCAAGAGGAACCCCTGCCAACTGCTGGTGAAGATACCTTCTCCAGCATAGAAGGCCTGCAGTAAACTCACTGTGTCAACTCCTAGCAACCTTCCTATATAGATCTGTAACAAGAACAACAAATCAGAGTTACTGTTCCACTTGTTATTTGTACTTTTCAGGGAAAAACTGAATCCTTCAGGTTTCCGTACCTAAAAGTTGCAAATTATTCAATGAAATGGAACTGCAAATTGTTTATTAACTGCACTAGGATTCCCAGAGAGCTTCTAAAGACAAAAACCCAACTAAAAGCTGTTGATAGCTGAGTGCTATAATTTTCACTGGTTAGCTCCAGCTCTTGCTCTACAGTTAATATCTTTGATGACAATGAATTATTTCAAATTAGTAGAAATAAGGAAAAAAAAGGATGATGGTTGAATTCACACATGAAATCTCAACACTGAGCACCTATTTAACTAAGAAAAAAAACCAGCTGACTACAATATAACAATACTTTCAATATCCAGAATTTCAGGAACTAGAACAGAACATTGCAACAACAAAAAAAATCTGGTACAGAAGTGAAATGGGAAAAGGATAATTTTATTCAGCACAGCTGAAGTTCTCCCACAGCACTAGACAGATGTAATGAATTCTGAGTTTATATGAAGGGTATCTGCCACAAGAATAGACACAGTTAAATACCAAGTGCTCAGCAATTCCTCTTGTAACATATCAGACAGAACAATCAAGTTCAGCTGAAAGGAAGTGCAGAGCAGTGTGCAAATGGAGGAAAAAAGTCTGAAACAATGACTGAATAGCAGAATGTAACTGTGAATACAGGCAGATCTGTCACTAAAGTAACAGTTACGAATTATGTTTTGTAGCAAGTCATGCAAATGTTATGCCACTTGTGCAAACATCACCAACTCCACACAGAAACTAAGCAGCTCAACTTTATTAATTTCCTTAAGGGTAAAAGTGGGCTAAGGATCATTAAATGTCTGACTAAACTGTACTACAAAACATTTTTCTTTATCAAAAAACATTTTTCCTTTCTTTTCCAGAAAAGACACTGTTGCATTCATATGCAGTTACACTGAATCCAGTCACTTCCTCCTTTTATGTTTTTCCACACAGGCACACACCCAATTTAAGATGTTGCCTATCTTTACTTAAATCAAATATTTCTTTAACAGTCGATCCACTCTGAATTTCGTCAAATTATTTGGTGGAATAAACTTTCACGATGCATCAGAGACAATTTCACATTGCAGGTGCACTGGCAGGATAACTATTTTAGCCCATCATCATCTACGCTGAGTGCTGCACAAGAAAGAATAGTTTCTACATATAGTTTTCGAGTGGCTCATATAACAGAGCAGTGTGCTTTTGTAATTTTGACATACGTTCTTTTAGTCGTTAACAACAACATCATAACATCATCATCATGGTTGATGCCCCATGGTTGTTTCCCATCCCTGGAAACATCCCAGGCCAGGTTGGCCGGGGCTCTGAGCAACCTGATCTGGTTGGAGATGTCCCTGCTCCTGGCAGGGGGGTTCGACTGGGTGGGCTTTAACAGTCCCTTCCCACCCAAACCATCCTGTGATTCTATGATTCTATAACGACAGAGACCATGACAAATCCTATTTTCTGTTTTTCTTCCATCACTTAGCATCCTTACCTTCAAGGTCTTTCAACTAAACTTTTTTTCCCTTTTTCTTTATTTTATTTTCCCTGGATGAGAGTACGGGTGGCAGATGGGACCCCACCCTAAGCGCCCCACGGAATTCGCCCCCCCCCCCCCCCCCCC
>JAAGAY010132943.1:0-26108 GCA_011801015.1 Ardeotis arabs | reverse complement strand
CGAGAGAGGAAGATAAACTCCAAATCCCGCTTACTTTCCATAAAACATTGGTTTTTTACGTGTCTTACACCAGTATGAGATGCTTTGGGGGTCACGATTGCCAGGCAGAATCGTGGACTGCTGCTGTGAAACGTGCCAAAAGCAATCACACACTAGATAATGACACGTCTGGTGACAGAGCGACAATTTTTGGAAGAGTGGTTGATTTATTATGGAAAAAAAAAAAACCTATCAGAATTTTGGATAAAAACGAGTAATTAAAAAAATATTTTAACTATCCTCCTTTGTTGCTCCACAGAAACCTGACCTAGAAAGCTTGTGGATTTTGCTGTATCACATCCTCAACATTTGTAAACGGGAATGGAAGGAAACCTCCACCTCCTCCAAACACATGGTAGCTCACTAGTAAAGCTGGTTCTGGCAAGCAAGAATTCATCACTAGAATTAAAACAAAACAAAACAACAAAAAAAACCCCAACTCTCCAAAACCCCCACACCAACTGAATTTCATCATCGCAGTATTTGACAACATGAATAACAATCCTTCCTAATTTTTTTTCAAGCAGATTCACCATGCAGTGATTAAAGTATTGCAAGAAATCAAGTCTAAACAAAGTTAATTGTAACTTAGTAATTCATAAATGAAAACCATCTCATCTCCTAGAATACTGTAAAAGGTGCTTTAATTTATATATACGCCTCTTATGTAGAAACCGCACACCTGCAAATGAGAACACTGAAATGATATAATTTTCTCACAATAACAATTTACACGCATACTTGAACAAAAATGCTTATGCTTCACGACGCTTTCCTAGCCTGCCTCCCCCAGCGCCTAGAAAAGAGAAGGGTTCGTAGTGTTTCTGGGAGGTTAAACTCAGTGCTGAAGAACTAAGGAGTCAACCAGTTCCAGGGAACTTGTCCCCAGGGAATATCACCTTACCAACCTCCTGCTCCTGTCCAAAACGCAGCCCGAGTTCCTCCGCTGATCCGAACCACAAATGGTTTTGAAGAGTACTTGCTAAGCCATAGTTTCTTTGGTAGGCTATTCCTGCAGCAGTTTCAGCTTTACAAGCCAGAAGAGCAGCTAAACTGCATCATGAAACCAGCAGATAAATACTGCTGCCTATAGGTACAAAGAAATCAGTGTTGCACAAAACAGTAAGGCCTGTATGATTAATGTCCTGTAATAACACAAGAAAGCAAGACAAGTTTTAACTTTTGGGTTTCCTGTTTCATGGAACCGTCAAAACAACTCGCTTTCCAAATTGGGTTTCCCTTCGTCAAAACAAGCATCGTGTCTATGTAAGCTGGCAAGCTGTCTAACCACAGACACTCCTTGTCTTCGTTTAGATGCCAGGGTACTGGAGAAGGGGAAGCTAAGGAAGCTAATTAAGAAAACAACCATTCTTGGTGGGTGGGGTTGGGTGAGGGCAGTTGGTAAGTTTACCACTAAAAGCTTCATTCACAACCACTTGCACAAGATTTATGGTAGTTTTGTGTAGGGACAGAGCAATTCGCACTGTACTTTTAAGGAATGGAAGTACTCTAGCACATAAAATCAGCACCGGCTGATCTCTGTAGTCTGGGGAAACTCAGAAGTTTAGTGAGAAACTAAAAATGCTGCTCAAAGAAATCAGGTACAGAAAGAGCGCGGCGAAAGGCCCGGCTGTGCCCTTGTGCTGTATATACAACAGACCAGTATTTACAATACACACCGCAAGAGCTGCCAGATCTTCCTGGATGATAAAGAGAATCAAAGCAACTTTACTCAGACCCAGTTAAACATTTGGATCGAGTGTGCATTTTGCATAGTTTCCTAAGAAGGCATTAGGCATGGATTCCAACGAGGCTGGGTTTAACTAGCTTTCAGTGAAACTCAAATATGTTAAGGAAGGACACACCTACACCAGCTGTTTTGACAGTAATGTCACTGCGAGTCTATGACCGGACACTATTTACACTGCAATGCCTACTTTCCACATCCACTGGTTATCCAGACAGCCTCTTCCCTACAGAAGAGTCTTTGACCTTCTGGGATAGACAGATGCGACAACAATCTCACATTTTTCCAGTCCCGACTCAATGCCCTCCTGCACCAAGCTTCATCTCTACTTGTAAACAGAGACAAACCCAAAGCAGACACAAGCAGTCCACAAAAGTCAGCTGCTAAACAGAAACTGGATTCCAAAGGAGAAACCAAGCGCAGCCAGTTTTAGCACGGGCTGTGAAGGAGGGTACATACCGGAAAGGGGGGTTGAGAAGCTCTGACCTCAAAGGCAGTCACAGAATTTTCTAAAACGTGCTTTTCTGAATGCATTTCAAATGGAATCTTCCTTCCATGGATACAAACGAACACACTACGTAAGAACACAACCAAGCAATACTAACACATCCCATTTCCAATACTACATGGATAATTGTTACAGCTTTCTCCCCCTCAACGTCAAGAATCCCAAATTCTCAATTCTGTTTCGACCATCCTGCTACAAAGTTTTTGTTAAATCGCCTCTTGTTTTAGTAAGTCCTCAAAACCCGAAGTAGAGATTAAATATCAAAATTATCTATGTATTTAAGATCATGCATGTATTCTAACAGGGGAAATTAAACACAGAAAAACAAATTCTTGCTGCACTACGCAGTTGGCATTGTGGTTTCCGCATCAAGGCAGCCTGATGCAATTATTTTTGGAGGGGGTTTCTGTTTATGTTTCAACATTTCCAAACCTTCTTCACTGAACCATAATCCACAGTGCATAACCCAGTCTCCCGCAGGTAACAGTAACCATAATCCAGACTGCGTAATCCGTTATCCCTCTGGGAACTGGTGGTGATTTTTCATAGACATCTAGACTTGAGTTTTTAGGACAGCTTTGTTCTAAAAAGAAGAATGTCCCAATGCAGAAATATGTAGTGCAGGATAAGGCATAGGAAAGTATTTTTTCGTATCTTAGTATCCTTATTCCTGGCAATTTGTTGGAGTACAAATAACAGTACAACACAAAGTTATCTTTGCTCCATTAAAAAAAATAATCAACTTGACTTAAGAAAAAACTAGGGAACTAAGAAATCTCTGTGCAAGAGGAAGTAAACAAAGATTTCAAACTCACTCAGTCCAGAAGTTGAAGGTAAATAATTCTGAAGCAAGCCACGGGAAGAACTTACTGTTGACAACCGGCTCAGTCACTCTAGCTGCTGGTTCATTCACTTCGCACCGCTGTAGTTTTCAGTGTGACCAGTAAATACTGCTGACACGCTTAAAAAGGCAGCTCCAGTTTTGTTACCATTATCACGTTTAACGCTATCTCAGTAGTGAATGTTAGCCTAGTCAACCTTCCCTGCTAATGCTAACCCTATGTTACTTCTAATGCAGAAATAGAATTAAACCTTAGATTAAGCACAACACTGAAATTTTGGTTTATCCAGTAATTGACATAAATCACTGTTATTTAATGTGTTAATAGCTAAGATAAAGTTTATAAACCCCTAGAGTGCAACAAACTCAATTTGTAATTATGAGCACACAGCAATTTGTGTAACATGCCATCTAGATCTGCAGTAATTATGACCCTGCTTAAGGGTAATTCCCAACTTAATCACATTTAATACACCATTATTTCCAAGATCTAAAAGGCTGAAATGGGCATTTATCTTGCATTTTGCTTGAATAAAAGCAAAGGGTTTCCCAGGAAAAAAAAAACCCAAAAAAAAAAAAAAAAAAAAAAAAAAAGAAGCTACTAGGGAATAGTTCTCTTCCTGCAGAGTATAAATACAGCCATGCAGAACTGTATAATAAAATGCGTACACAAATCAAAATACATGCTATTCCTCTCACAGTGGGCTTTGAGGGGATATTAATCCAATTCATCCCTTGAAAAAAATATGCTAACCCATATAGATCCTCTACCTCCTCCCTCCTATGATGAATTCTCCGCTTCTCACAATCTCCCTCCACTCGCATCTAACAAAAACTAAGTAGCCTTTAAAAAATATTGGGACATGATATGCCCAGTGTCACGGGCGTACAGCACAGTGCTCTTTCACAATATTCTCTTTCGGTGCATGAGAAGAGTTACCAATAGACAGTAACTGATTCTACAACTGTATAAAATACAGCATATTGTGTTAATTTTCCCACGACCTGGAATTACACAGGAACTCTCAAATATGTCCAGTTGTTCTTTGAAAGCTAACACATTACTGTACTTATCCCAGATTTGTGTCCCCCAAAACAGATTTCTTATCTTCTCCCATATACATGTCTTCATTTCCTATGGCTGTGTACAAGTTCCCCTAATTTTTTAATGCTCATACACAAAAATCGGCATTAAAACAACTGCTACAACTTCAGCTAATCTTTTAAACTGAACTTATAAAGCCTTTAAACAAACACATCTGGGAAAAGGCTTTATGTTGTCGGTTGCTATGGAGCAGGGAAAACAATGAATCTTTGTAGTTATTTTGCTTTCCTAAGAACAGATCCGAAGCCTATTTAAGGCAAAGGAAACCTTCACTGACCTCAAGGGTTTCTAGACTCAAAGTTTTACTTTTCAACCACCTACCTCAACCTCCCCCACCTTTACTAAATATAAAACCACATTATCCCTCTGTGAAGGATGCGGATATCAAAGCACAGAGTATAAACCACAGCAGAGAAAAATTAGAATAACTTTTCACAGTCAGGGGGAGAACTGAAAATGAAACAGACCTACACGTTTTGCCTCTTTACCCCTCCCATCAAACAAGACACTCAGCTCTACAGAGGGAGAAAAGAAGAGGGCCTGTCAGGAGCCCCTCCAAAGAAACCCTGCCAGTGAAAGGCTGCACTCCACAGCAAACTCTCTCCTTAGCCCTGGCTACAAGATTTGGATAAGTAGCCTGATTTTGAAACAAAAAAAAAGGAAATTCCACAATGCTAACAATGTTTAAAAATGCTAAGTTGCACTGATTTATCCAACGTTGGAGCACTCAAACCAGACAACTCTGTTTACTAAGGCAAATTGTAAAACACATACACACACAAAAAACCTCAGCAATGAGAAAAATAAAGCATAAAGAGGATTGGCTTGCAGTCCAACCATCAGACCAAAGCCAGGACTCCTGACTCAAAATTTTCTGCTGTCAACACTCTGACCCAGTTTTCACAGAACCATTACGGTTGGAAAAGGCCTCTAAGATCATCAAGCCCAGCCGTCAGCGCTTTGTCCCCCAAAGTCAGTGGCTGATCCTGGAAACTCTCACTTGTGCCAGGAGCTTTTGTAAACTCTGTTGTTAGGTGCACTGTCACACTGACTGACTACTTACATCCACAGGCACAACACTGGAAAAAATAACATTAGGCAGAGCTTTTATTTTGTCCAGTATTTAGGTATTTCTCTCCGAGAATGCTGGAACATTGGTCACACTGCTTCCGAGCAGATGTTTGCTTTTGCACAAAATTCATCAGTTAGTAACTATATTTCATAGATCTGTTAGATAACTGCATTTCTTTATAATACTATCAAGATATTTCAAATTTCCCTCAACAGATTCACAGGCATGTGGAACATTTGGGTTTTTTGTGCAAATACCATGCAACTCCCCTTTTAAAAAAAGAAAAAAAATTAGCAGAGGGCTTTCAGCAGCCATCAATGTTGCCATGACTCACCCCAGCAGTGAAACGATAGCTGAGAAGCCGAAGCTGCAATCTAGGTCAATCAGCATGGAGCAGCAGTTCTTCAAGAGAAAACACCTTCTTCTCACAAACCCACGGACAGAAGGCTGGTGGGTACTTGGAAATCCCCCAAAGAAAAGAGAGAGGCTGACAAGGAGCCAGACAGCCCCTTTAGAAAAAAGTTCATCTGCACACCAAGAAGGCCACTCTACTATTGCCAGAAGTTACAGATGAAAATAGAGGAAAAGGGAAAGGGAAACCTTTAATCTGCATTCTTGGGGCAATAAAGGCAGGACTCTGTACCGCGGGTACAAGGTGACTGCAATTGCAAGTTTGCTGATACCATTATACAAATAATAGCCCTTGTCTCTTAAGAGTAAAATACGTACGAGAGAGGCTCCTTCACTTTCCTCACCTGGAGTGCCACGTTGTCTGATGGACCCCCAGCTCCCACAGCTCAGGGCACAACAAGGCATTTGCAACACCGAGTCACCGGGTTCCAGGATTTCAGTGCCCGCACGTTCGCTGCCACTGCTGAGCAGCGGTGGTGGGTACGAGTTCATGTGGCTCAAGACTGAGAAACTCGGGATGTAAGGGAGAAATCCTGGTGCTCTAAACCAGGAGAGCTCACAGAGAGAAAGCTGAAGCCCTGAGTTCCCCCCTCCAGACTCTTCCTTAGTCATAACAAAGGACTGAAAAAGTAAAGTAACTCTCCTTTACTGGAGAAACAGTGCAGATCATTATGATTAGAGACTTTTTAATATCACAGAGTACCACTGCTAGAAAGCCATAAGAAAACTCACTGGCACCAGATGACTGAAAGCTCCGTATCCTGCCTACGCAGTAGTTAGCAAACTTGTCACCGAATAAAATATCTCTAAAGGAGGCTGGACAGAACACGACCACTGAGGTGACTCACACAATGCTCTTGAAACGCCCTGTGTAAACCAACTGAAACCAAACCATCCTTTAAAAATACGCCACACCACACGGCTCCCCACAGCCTCCTCTTTCTGCTGCTTTCATTCTATGGCAGTAATAATGTGCTTTCTGCAAAAAGCATTTCTTTGGGATTAACGGACAGCCGAGATTAACAATGCTTAGTTATGCTTCACGTCATCATCATCTCCAAAGCTCTCAATCCCCAAGAAAAGCAGTTTTGTTTGCTTGGTATTTAATTTTTTTTTTTCCTATTTGAACGATTCACAAATTTAGTAAGATGAGTGAGCTTGTGTGCGCACATTGGGTTTTCCGCACACACTGAAGTCAAATAAAAAAATACATGACTGATTTTAACAGGGCTTTACTCATGTTTTCTAATTCTGGAAAATACAGAATTGTATTTCTTTAAACAAAACTGTGAAAGAATCACAAATCCCACAAACAGTGACTGAAAGCTTGTAAAAATAATTACTTGCCAGTATTACAGTAAATAACTGAACGTTGCTAATTTATGTTCTGTACAGAACTGTCTTTCTGCCAGCATCTGTGACATCTGGCTCAGTACCACGTGCTATATTGAGAAACCATGTGCACGCTGCCTACCATGGAGAAGCACATATTTTCCATGACTTCTCTTTCTGGAAGCACCATTCTAAACCCAGAAACTTCTCTACTTGAAGCTCATATTGTGTTACAGTGGTTTATTTTAATGGCAACCACTAAGTTTAAGTTGTTACTAAAATGACAAGCATCATTGAAATGTCCCATATATAAATAAGAACAATTAAGTGAAGTCCAATTCTAAGGTAAAGAAATCACTATCTTACTGACTGCATATTTAAAGAAGAAGGTTATAAGCAAAGTCTTATTATTGACCTAATAAAGCCAGATTTAAAGGTATTTTATGAAAATATTTTTGTGGCTTCCATATTAGTGCGTGACTGAATACAACAGTTTTTATTTCAGGAAGGGTATTTATCTACGTTCACATTTTGTCGAATGCATCAGCACGGAGACGCACTGTATCACTCAGAAGACAATTCGAACACGGAAATATTTACAGATGTGGCACCTCTTTTGGCAGCTGGACATCCTTCCGGCGATACTGCAAGCCACTGTGCCGGCACTGTGGAGGTTCTGTGTATAACACAAAGGGTGATCGCTAAGGAAAGCCAAACCCACAAACCCACATTCCCCAGCAACGATCACATCGCAAACGAGTTTCTGCACCAAGGCCACCCTATCTATGCACACAACGCAGGAAACGGCTGCGGCACCGACAGTGCCTCCGCGCGTGGTGACAAAGTCTGAGCCTCCACTACCTGACTTAAGTCTCCATAACCATAAAAACTCAATCCTAGTGTAAATTGCGCAAATATTGACTTGTGCCATGGTAACCTTTACAGCTAATAGAAACTTCGAATGGTGTTTTGAGCCAGATATAAAGCAAACAAAAACAGGCAAGGAACCAACAAACACACATCTCGGCAGGGAAATGCTCCACGCTAACACGGAACGAAGCGTATTAAAAAGGGGTATTTTTGTTCCGCAGTTTCCTGCGCTGGAGCCCGGAGAGCAGCACAGCGCGTTTCCGCGCCCTCTCCATGGAACATGAAGAACTCTCAGGAAAAGGCTGGGCAACGCTGGCCGCTGTCACACCGAGATGGGACACAGTCCCCTGTCCCCTGAGAGCACACGCGCCAGCACGGCCCAGGGTCTCAGCAGAGCAGGGTGGGACAAGGGCCTGCAGCCCGCACTCCGTGTCCGGGCGGCTCCCAGCCAGCTCCGCACTCTCATAGCCAAAAATACATCTTCTGTACAGCTCTCTCTAAACGTGAAAACAAGGAGGCAATATGTGAAAGAGTAGGAAAACATTACATTGCCTTCCCAGGTGTTATTAGCCAAGAGGGAAGAAATGATCAGAAAATACCAAATTTAAATTATAGCACTGGATTTTACATGCAATGTGTCAGGGATTTAGAGGCAGGTTACGTATTACTACAGAGCGATAAATTCAAGCACAAGGAGACTTCAATATTTGTTCCATCATGCTCATTCAGAGATTCCTCCCTAATGCCGTTCCTTTGCCCGTCACGCCGAGCATACCAGCATACAACACAGACATGTCGCCACCGGCACAGGATGAAAGCATCCCTTCAAATCGTCTTCTTTACAATACTGACCTATACAGGTATGCCAAGGTAAAAAAGAACCAGGAAAATTCCTCTTTGAAACTCTTCAGTGTAGAAAACTAATCACATTTGCTACCACGTGAAGCGGAAGAAGAGCTGTGTGTCCCTGCAGTTAGATCCACCGCTGCGTGTCAGACCGGCCAGCCTGTGCAGAACCCAGTGTCCTTTCAGCAGCCCTCCACCTCTCTGGAGGGAAATTTCCACCCAACACCAACCATCACTTGCCCAGCAAAGTGAGTAATAAGGGACCTGTATCATAAACCAAAGCAGATTTAAAATCCCTGCCTTCAAATGGCAAAAATAGCAAAAAAAAATAACATTTTTGTTGCCCAGAACAAAAAGATTACTTTGCAATGAGCGACATTACTGAAGGCACTTTTGATTGACTTCTTGTCCTGTCCCAGAAAACATTTAATAAATTAAGTCTCATCTAAATCTTAGACAAAAAGCAAATGAAAAGCCATTATGCTAATTAATTACATGGTATAGTTAAGGGTAGGTACTCTTTCAAAGGCAAACAATTTACAATAAGAACCACCCCAGGTGTCTTAGGAAAAGCTGCTAATCAATCTGGAGATTAGAAACAGGAAGTCATTTCAAATGCAAATTTATTTTCTTTACCACTACAAAATTTCCTTTCCCCCTGCCAATCCAGATGCCCATGCCACAAATTGCAGTAATTTAGCAAATAAAAATGACCCTGAGGCAGTAAGAGAGATAAAGAACGTATGGTAAATGAGTGATCTTTGGCACCCAACATAAGATCAGTAAACTAGTTTATATCAATGTTACTTATCTTCATTAATATGGAGAAAATACACTCTGAATCAAAGGGACTCCAGCTCCTCAGCTTAACACGCACAGGGCTGCAAGAGCACTGGCAGTTTAATCAGTTTGTCTCCTTTCATGTTAACTCTAGAGAGATTTCCTCCTTCTCTAGGGTAGAATTTACCCTGGTGTGCTCGAAGCTCCGTTTGTCGAGAATCCAGAAAACTCAATTAAACTAAATTACAACAAACATTTCAGTTTGGGATAGTAACTGAGGGCAGAGCACGGCCAGGTACCAGCTACAACAGACATTGTGGGGTGAGAGAAGATCGACGCCAGGCAGTCCCAGCCAGCCTTGCTCTATGGAAACCCGACGACGGCTTTCCCCTCCAACGAGCCTGACGGGTGCTGAAAGTACAGATGAAGATGAAAACAGGCTATTTCATAGACCAGGAATCATCCAGAGTCCTCAGAAGGTTTCTAGTAGGAACAATATTTTTACAGACTGCAGATCTGAACTCCTACCCTAAATTAAATTTAAAGCCAAGATTAAGGTGCAAAAACTGCTATGGATACCCATAGGAGATCACAGCATGCTGGCAGGGGAACCAAAAGTGGGGCAAAACCAAAGAGGTGGCACAATCTAACACTTGGTTGGCAAATCTGCTTTCAGATATTGCTAATACTTTGTTCTTGAACAAGCACAAGGATAAATTTGACTCTTGGTGGAAACCTGAGACCGAGTGAAGGGTGGCCTATCTGCCCAACAGCCTAACCCCTCCGAATTCCCCAGTCGAGTTTGAGGACATCACATAGCGGCGCCGTACAGGGACCAGGCCTCAAGGCTGTAACACCGAACCAACCTCCTGAGCTCGCCGTCTGACTGCTGACGTGCTCGCCGTGTAACCTGAGGAGCACACGTGTGTACTGCAACGCAAGCGTGCCCTTAAACCCACGGTTATTCCCACAGCCCATGGTTTTCCTGTATGTGCATAATGCGATGGTTGCTCCTGCCCACACCTCACTGAAAAGGAGGAAAAAAGCACAGGATAAGCACTTACATGTTTAGTTATCAACTGAAAAAAAAAAAAAAAAGAAAAGCAAAGCATTTAAGTCTCGGAAAAGACTTATCTTCCTAGAGACAGAAGAAAAATGAAGATAACTAGTTCAAAAAGAAGAGCTAGAAACCTTTTACATTTACTTGATTGGATCACCAGCTTGGATATTATGCCATCTTTCGTTTAAATTATGAACTGCAAAGTAATTGAAATGTGAGGTATTGCTCAATCAGTTTAAAATTTCATCTCAAGAAATTCTGCTTTACTTGATTTAAAGTAATGTTATTTTTCTTCCTACCAAAAGAAAAAGAGATATCAGAGAAATTAAGAATTTTTAATCTTGCTAATCTGTATTGTTTTCAGAATAACTTTCAGACACTTCTAATTTGCAACAAAATCCTCTAGTTTTTTATAGGTAGATGATTACACTAAACTTTACAAAAATAATTGCAAAAATAGTTTACTGTGTCCAAACTGTATCTATTTCTTGCTTAACAATTATTTCAGTAATTTTTCTCCTAGAGCACTTCACAGTCTTTTGTCACCCATCATAAGTTTCAACAAGTAACTATCTTCAGATGCACGACAGGTCTTCCACTTGAACTGGCAGCAAAGACACAACTTATTTACATGGCCCTTTCTCCATACTGTAGAATAAGTATTTACTTGGGCTAAATATAAATGAGATCATTTGTTTTGCTTTGACCTTGCTTATAAAGTCAGCAGGGCCTATCCTGATATTATTTATTTGGTGATGTTTCCTTACATTTATGTTATATTAAATGTCTACTTAGAAGTATACTCTAGCTACTAAGGGTGAAAGTTACTTTCAGTACTGATAGCAAGAAGGTGATTGTTATGGTCTGGGATTTTTATTGATCAGATCAGCTTTCATTAATGGTGAAATACTCAGAGCGTCCCTTTTTGTACTGCCCTGAAACCTCTCCCATGAGCCAGGAGGAATGAAATAACCAAACAATCCAAGCTGGAGTTACTTCAAATGGATTTTTTTTTTTAAATTCACAGGAAGAAGTACATTTTGAAGAACACGGAAAGATCATCCGAATATGAAGGACAACCTAAAACTCTTTTTTTTTTTTCCTCCCCCTAAAATGGGTATTTTGTGTAAGTGCAAATGGCACCTCTCGAGCCTTTCCCAAGACAGAGTAACCTCAGAAGATGACAACTGCCCATTTCTGCACAAACACCTGGTTGGTACCATGTTGAGCTGCAGGATGAAACCACAGACAGACAAGACTCCCCAGCCACATCGATATGAAAACGGAAAGGAAACATAAATGCTTCCTGGGCACCCATTTTTCAAAGCTCCTGCCATTACCTTTCAATGATACAGAGTTGAGAAGTTGGGTTTTTTGGTTTAAGTCTGAAGAAAGCATTCAAACGGTGACACACACCGCTAGTACTGCAAACATTATTCCGTGTACTTCGTAGCATCAGGATTGTTGAAAGGAGGTTGCAGCTTAGAAGAGTTGAACAGAAGCAGCAACATTAACATTAAAGAAAGGTGAAACCTTCCACACTGAATCTTCAGTGCTACTGTGACCCCTTCCAGCTGGCCTCAATCAGCTGCTGCTTGCCCTGGGAGCTCTGACAAAACTGCCCACTTCACAGACCGAGATTTACCCTCCCTACAACGCAAACAAATACACGTAAAGAAAAAAACCCCAAATGTTTAAAATGAAAAGTGCTGAATTCCAGCCTCACGAGCACGGACCACAGCAGTATTCCATGCAGAAACTGGATTCAGTGCAATTGCTGTTTCTGTCTGGATGCTCAGAAATAAGATTTCTCTTTCGAATGGTAACGGTGCTACAACTGTCAATGCTGCTCACAGACAGGCCACAGAACATACATGCTAATAAGAAAAACATCAGTCATTGTTTCTCCCAAATTTTCCAATGTTATTTCACTGTGCAGTGCAATACACCATCCCAGTTCATTCTCTCCTCCTTCCCTCCTCTGCCCAAACACAAGTTGAACAGCCTGTCACAGATTACTGTCTCCTTGTAACTCCACGATACACTCTGGAGAAGACATCTGCGAAAAATTTCTGCATATGCTCTGCGCGGCTCTACGCAACGCTATGGTGGTCCTGCAGGGAATTATAGTGGCACATATATTCTTCAGTTAATTCATTTCTAAAAATGAAGGATTAATTATTTAAAATCTGTTAATAAAGAAGTCCAGACACTTCTGCAACATTTTTGAAATAAAAATATCTTCTTGACTGTTACGGATTTCATTATACCAAGTCATTCACCATATAAAAATCTCAGAGATTCATTCTTTCCTCAGACTAACCCCAGCTGCGTGCCAGATTCTCCCTATCCAGAACACATTTCCCTTAGAATACTTCACTGTATTTACAGGGTTTTGTGCCCATGCCCTCACACACCTGAATTCTACACAAAGCATTACATGAGTGCGTCTACAGATATGTGCTACCAACATAAAGAGGGAGGTAATTTAAAAAATAGAAATCACAGATAGTTTTTTCAGAACAGGCTGACTCACGTGCACGGTTGTGGTTGACAGACCAGCATCTCCTTCACAGGTGGCGACTCCCTCCGTGTTTGTGAGGGAAGCAGAGAAGACCTGACTTCCCATGAAAGCAAAAGCCGCAGAACTCAGATATAAATGCCAGCTACCAAGGCTTTCTGGCTGTCTGGTAACCAGTTAGTGCTTTGATCAGCTCTGCTAGCAGAGAAGAGTTTGGCAAAATCCCAGATGGGGGACAAATGCCTGAAGCAAGTTAGCTTCTGCTACAGGGAGCGTCCGGAAAGACACTGACTGTTTGAGGTCTGTATCATTCAAAACATAATTTAATCAATTTACCAAACCCATTAGAATGTTCCCCTCCGGGTGAAAGGCAACGGCACAAAAAAAAGCATCTCATCTTGGCTCATTTCTGTAAATCAAGAGGCCAGGCAAAAATGAGCATGATGCTGAAATTAAGTTTTCCTTGCTGCTCTAGTAAGAGAATTTAAGATGTGATTTTTATTTGATGTATGCACTGTTAGCTGGTAGATGCAGCCACGTTTTGACAGCTTTCTCTGCACTGTTCTCTCTTTTTGGGCCTCAGTGGGCTTATTAGAATTAAGTCCCCCAGACTCTCTCTGCTGTGCTGTCAATACAACAGTTACATAAATCTGCCTGCGTTTTACTGGTGGTGTTCTCAAACCAGGAGGCTGTCAGCCGATCTTACTACCGCAGACAGTTCTGAAAGAATTTCAGTATTCCACGGGCTCAGCCAACAGGCACGTCAGCGGTGCCAGTCACACCCAGAATTCAGGGGAGCTGGCCCGCTCAGCGCTCACGGCAGGCTCGCGCTGCCTGGCTCAGGCTCTGCAGAGAAATCGGGACAGGACTGAGACACCCACCTCAGCAGCAACGCCTGAATCCACTGAGACAGCCACACAGCTACTCAGCAGCAGATCAGCTCAAATGAGTGAAGATAATGATGCTCGACATGACGGCGCTATTTACAGCTAAAGCATAACATACCAAGCTTATACCCCAAAATCTATACACAGCTCTTGGCAGCTGTCCCCAAAAGTTGTAAATCTAAAGCTCTATAAGTAGCAAGCAATCTCATAAAACTGAAAGTTTGCTGGGGGAAACACCCTCTTCACTTAGTCTTCCAATTCTATTTAAATGGTACAAATAATATGGATTTTCCAGTTAATTATATTAAAATAGATAGCACTTATGATAAAAGGCTCAGTATGGATGCACGTTTTTATTTTGTAGCATGGAAAGACTGGTGTATAAATAAACCAAGCAGCCTTTCAGGTTGAACCAAGCAACATAATGTCATCATTCCTCAAGTAGGATAACACACCTCGTAGCTGACAGTAAGCAGAATAACCTTAGAGGCTTGAGACGGGTGCCGAGAAAAGCTGGAACAAGGCCTCTGCTGAAATAGCTCAGTATTTACACCCAGCTCCTGTAAGAGTAAGAGATAAAACTTAACTACCTCTGCTAGATGAAAGCAGAAACAGATTCAGCTTTGAGAAACACATCTATCTCTGCTTCTTCCTGCTCATGTCAATCTGGCATTTCAGGTTAAAATTCTACAGCCAGGTAGATGGGGTATTATTTACTGGAGGCTGCTGAAGAGCATTTGGGTCAGTCTGCATACAGAGTCCGCACTTGCCTGATGTCAGCTTTCTGGCACCGCCTGCCTTTGAACGGGTTCTCCTGCTGCGCTCTGATAAAGCTGTCATTCTCCCAGAGCAGAGAATTTAAGATCAGGCGACAGCCTATGCATTTTGCTTAGGTTGTATTGTTGTAGAAAAGTGAAAGTCTATCAGTATTTACTTTGGAAAATGCTTTTCCTCAGATCCCTCAGATACATCTTGCTGGAACTCACTCCTGGCTGGCAAGCGAGCACTGTGCAGGCGCTGTCAGAGCGACGAGGTGAGGCACCATCACACAGGTCTGCGCTGAAACCATCCTGCCGCGGTGCGGGCACGCGGCACAGCAGCTCCCCTAAAGCCTTCCCTGAGCAAAAGGTGTAAGCAGCTTTAGATACTCTGCCTTATCCTAAGATGAGGAGAGTATTCTGGATGTACAAACATACATACATATAAACAAGACATGGTACTTCATGTCCTAAAAACTCCCTGGAGATTATTATTATTAGCAGTGTTATTTATCTGTGTTCTCCCAGTGTGGCTTGTTTCAGAGTTGCTCTTGATTTACAGACAATGAAACAGGCGTGCACCTTACTGAAGCAAAAGCATACAAAATGAAAAGAGAAACATTGATGAATGAGACAAAAATACCATAAATGTTAATTTACAGTAAACAAATACAGCAATGTCCAACACTTGCATAAAATGCTGTAATTCCATTGAAACCGAAATGGGGTGGGGGTAGCAGGTGAAACTACAGCAGCACGTGCATTTTTCCATCCCTGAACTAGAAACCTGAGCTCTCCTGTTCCTCCAAGGCCAAAGAAGGCCAAGTCCACGGCTCTCCTCTGGGCTGGCGATCTGGAGACAACCCAACTGGTTTAACTTCTCACTTCTACATCACCAAAACATTTGGGGAAAGGATGAATGGAAAATGAAGTACTAAGAATGTAACTCCGTAAGAAGAATACTTCCCGCGTTGCAGGGATAATGGAAGTAATTTATAATGGCCTTGAAAGGACTATTTATTCCTTCACCCCAGCTACCATGAGGTATGGCGGTGGGTTTTGTCCCTTGTATCTGTCACTCAGTGTATTAGTTAAGAAATAGCAGCACGGAAAGAAGAACACAGCATAAAAGAAAGAGCTGATGCAGGCTGGGACACAAAGCAAGCATCTTAAAAAGCAAAGCATTTAGAATGAAATGGGACTAAAGAAAATTCTTCCGTTTAACCAAACTGCCACTCTGCCTAGGCCACTCCTGCATCATCAGCAGTAAATACCTGCTGATTTGGCAGATAATCACACTGTCGCATCACCTGCATCAACAAATTCTCCTCAGATATTTTCCAAACCAGTAAATAAACAACAACATAACAGCCTAATTCTCAGGTATAAACATGCAGGCAAATGAAGATGAACTGCATATTGTGCTATTAAACTCTTTACGTACAATTTACAGTTAATTGCCTTTCACAGTGGGAGGAAAAAAAAAATTCCCCCACAACCAGCGCCACGCCAGCTTCCCCAAGCTGTAACTGCTTACTCAAACCGGGATGGGAGGCCAAGGGGAATCTCAAGCATCACATTCAACAACAGCAGCTCAGCAGAAGTGTGCCATTTTAGTATTTTTCTTTGCTGCAGGCCAAGAGTTACAGGGAGTGAAAGCCTTCTGTCTTCTGTTTCTCTTTAAGCATTGGTGTGCCATCGTAATTAGAAAATAACATCAGAGAGGCCTTGCAGGCCTTGTCCAACTCCAAAAGGCAGCGGAAACTCCTCATTTCATAAACAGAAAACTGAAATAGGTAGGAATGGTGCTTTAATATATTCCTTGTGGAATATTAAGACTGTATTTATGACATGCCACATTACTCATGCCCCAAAATCCAGGTGGCTACTCCGCTCCAGTCACTTCATCACCACAGGGAACGCCGCAGCGTTTGCTCTAGGGTCTGGAAAGTGCCGGAGCTAAGCGAGTCTTCTTGGCCCTGAATTGCCCATGGCGTCATGCTTAAGTCTTTAAAGAGTAAATAACCCTTTATTGACTAAATTCCTTTTAAAAACGGTATTTTAGTCCCTCGATTTTGTGTGTGTACGTATAATTTCGCAGACATGCATAATATGCCTTTTTTTCCCCTCTTGCTCTCAAACCCCAAGGATGAGGTAAATGAGAAAAGTGCAGGGTTGGACACAACAGTATTTTTAAATTACGCTGCAATTGACTTGAGAGCAGCATGCAAAATAGTGTCCTCAGAACAGCTGAGAGGTCTTTAATAAATTCCAAAGGAAAAACATTTTGTTCTGAATTTTCCATTAAGCAGGTGCCCAAAATGCTGCTGTGCACAGTGTAAACAGTTATCTCCTATGAATTATAATAGAGAGAGAAATAATTTACAAGATAAGCAAGCTCCACAATTTGTGCTGTGTATCTTCCTGTTGCAGGCCACACACTGCAGGAGACTGGCTATTTTTAGAAATGTACTTTTGCTAACATATTTTATTTTACCCCATGTGCACAGACATAAGTGTCTTCTAGCTCTCAGCAGCTCTTCACCTGCACCAACTGTTCCTCTTCCGCAGGCTGTAAGGCTGTCATTATTCAGACCATGTTTATTTTCAGGTCAAGTTTCCTACGGCACTAACCACATCCTCCTTTCCCTAGCAGTTTTATGTTGGTAATCTGCTTTCACTACCTCCAACATAAGCTGTAAAAATGCATTTAAAAGCCCTCACTTCAAATTTATTTACACAGCGTGGATATATAGACTGGAATAGAAACTGGGCAAGTTCTCATCTCACTTGCTCTCTGGAAGGAACAATAAAATTGCCCCGTCCCCCGCGTGATGCTGCTCAGTTTCCTTTGTGAGATTCCAGGATGTACTCCTGGTTTTGCAGTGCAGCACAGTAAGGACCAGATGGTTTTGGATACCAGCATTGCCACACGTCAGCCCATTCAGAAAGGAGCCAATTTGAGTAAAACCGAAATCTGTTCTATCCTTTGCCCTTACCCTCCATCCCTCCTCCATGAAACGAACCCTGCGGTAGCCAGCTCACAGTGCAGGGGAACAAAGGTTACATCTCTGCTTGGAAAGCCTTTCTTGGGCCTCCTATCTTCCCTGTACCTGCTCTGCATTTCACTGGGCCAAGAAAGGGGTAAGAGGGAGAATTATCCACCTGGCACGAGCTAAGGGATCAGCCTGTGCAAGCCGGTGGCCGCTCCATTTGCACGCTGACGCAGTGCTTTCCTCTCAACAGCAGCGACGGTGCCTCGGCAACGTGGGACAGCTGCTCCAGGTTTGTAGAGCTGCAAGAATTCAGGCTCCTCCAAGGGGAAAGCAGCTGCAGAAGTTTATCTCCACCCAGCAGAGCCTATGGCAATTTTAGGAATCGGGAATAAAAACCTGAACCCCTTCTGCCTTGAAGTCATGACCCAACAGATCAGATTCACATGGACTGGAAGACAGAGCTCTGTCTGGTGCCTGGGTGTCCAAAGCAAACCCAAACGCATACTGACTCCACTGCGGCACGCTCCAAGTCTAACACGGGTGCTTCGGAATCGCTTTATTTAATCCGACTAAAGAGGCTGCCCACTACGCTGGGCTGTGAGAGCAGCTTGTCAAAGGTATTTTTTGAAAGGGCTCCTCCAAGCCAGGCGGTCTTCCTCAACTTGTTATGCCTACAAATAGCTCATTCAGTGCAGCCCTGAGGATCAGTCTTGTTCGGCTGGACACGTCGTGATTAATCCTCGCCAAGCAGCAGTGTGGTAAAGGCATTCCTCAGATTTGCTGATGGGAAGAATCTGCTGCCAGAAGTCAACCAAATATGTAAGCTTTCAGAACACAGCGTTTCCTTTAGACGCTCAAAATGTCTATTTGCTATTGCTCCTCACAGCAATTACATCAGGCAACCTCACAGGCACTTGTCACCAAACGCCAGCTCCCTCGCCGCAGAACATGTAAGGTGGCGTTTCAGTCCTATCGCAAGCGACAGTTCAGGGTCAGCGCCTGGCCACAGCTGAAGTAAACTGTAGAGAGGAGAATTCCACCCTGCTAGCGATAAAAAGGGCTCTGCCGCAGATTTTAGCAGCAGTTTTCTCAGAAGTAAAGCAACCATTAAGCTTTCAGTGACTAGGAATGGTGTAGTCTTGACTGCCTGCCCATAGATGCACATTTAATTATTGTAAACCCACAAAAGAATCAATCGTATTCCAATTTAAACTCCCTCTCTTGTTTCTGCCCTTTAATGTGCTGAAAAATAAAAGCATGAAATCATTTGTATTCATCATCAGAACAGCTGGGAGAGGCTCAGAAGCACAGAGATGCAACCAGGCCAGGACAAAATTGTTCATACTCGTGAGGGAATTTTAATTGCGGGTGTTTGGCACCAGCTAATAAGGAATCTGTGCTGAGACTGCAAGAAAAAAAAAATACTCTGAGAATTCTGTTCTAAATTTACAGAATTAAAAAAATGATGAGCATTGAATTAGGATTACATCACGGCTGAACATACAGCCAGCAGGTCACAGCTCTTGGTGGTGGTGATCTCAGACAGAAATCTCACTACTCCACCCTGCTTTGACAAATAAAAATAAGCAGTTGTTTGCAGCTTTTATGAATGAAAATGTAAATAATACATGAAAATGTATTTCCTCACACTCTCGTTAAACGTTGCTCTTTTTTCTGATAAAAATGAAAAGAAAAAGACCTTCAGTTATTAATAAAAATGCTTTTGAGGCTCTCTAGGGATGTTACAGGGTCTGGGGACAGTTTCTGGAACCTTGCAGAGAGGGATCCAACCTGCTTTTGTAAAGTCTTGCTTCAGAAGAACTCCGCATTAAGACACACACACATCTGTTATTCTAACAAACATTCCTTCCTCTTAATTTAAAGGTCCAGAAACGTGCAGCGCTCTGCCAGCCAAACAACATGGGTATTTTTACTTAAAGAAACCATTCTTAATTGTTATAGAAAGAGTCCTGGCAAGCATCTGTAGCAAAGCATCCATCAGAAGCTAAAACTGGTATTGCACTTCAGAGAAACTGCCTGGTGGCTCCTCCACGCTGACAACGCAACTATGTCATTTGGGGGTGGAAGGTAAACTCTGCTGTAAAATTAATTGTTTAGCGTAGGAGTCAGCTCTGCAAATGAAGTCAGATGGTTTTCCCTCGTGCAGGATATCGTACCGAGCCTCTGCCTGACAATCAGCAGTTCTGTCCCCCTTGGCGAGCTCTGTGCCATTCTCGCTGACCGTGCTCTCTCCGAGATGTCGCAGAGCTAGTACGGTTTAGCGTGATAACGGCCATGCTTCACAAGAACATCGCTCAAGTATTTCAATCAGCAAGACAAACACATTTGTACGATTAAGGCGCCCATTCAACAGAAAGCTGTCTTTGTGGTTTCTGGCCCGTAAGGACTTCACACAACTCTCTGGCCACGCCACCACACCAGCGTACCCTTATTCCAAAGCTGTGCTGCTATAGCTGTACCGCCTCACGATGTACTTACGCGCGGCCCCACCAGCTCTCTGGGGAGAGGAAGCCTGCTCTCCGCTCCCGGATCAGAACGGCCCGGTCCCAGATGTCACCACAGAAAGCGTTCCAGCTGGCCAGACGTGATCTCGCCTGGGGTTAGGGAAGGGTTTCTCGAGCGGGGTTTGTCAGAATTTGGCAGATGAAGGTCAAATTCAGAGAAGGGAGTTAGATACTGCACAGACATAACTTAATGCCTTCCAGAGCTGTTCCACCGTTCTTCAGCTAATAGCGTGGCTATTTAAAGACAGAAGGCTTTTTGCAGTCATCCAATCATTTTGAACAGGACTGCTGTGTGCCCAGCTTTGATCACAGATTTCTCTATTCTTATTTAGGGAACAGAGACCATCTAGTTATTTCTGCACAACTGATTAGATCAATTAAAATATTAATTGCCATGAGTTCTGATTCTCTAGAATACTTCCAGATAGAGCCCCGTCAGAACCAAACCAAAGGTGGCACAATGCTCAGGCAGGGATGAATGGTTTGCTGTTAAGTCTCTTGGGTATTTTCATTTCACTTCGCGCTCGCAAGCCTTGATTTCTCTTACATTACCAATAAGAGGCAGTCTCTGCTCGGGGCTGTCAGGAGAGAGTCACAAATTAGTGTCTGCAGCGTTAGTGAAATGGTGCTTTGACAGGTACAGTCAGGGAAGGCAAGCCCTCTCATTAAGTGTTCCAGATGTATGAAAACAGGCAGGCTTTTCTTCCTCTAGGAACCGAAGGAATTAAAACGCACCCAATTCAGCTGTGAAAGATCACATATGCACACTGAAGGGATCTGGGTAAGTGTGGGAGGAGATGTCCACAACATTACCTCAGAACTTCACTACTGTTGCTAGTATTTAGACTGCTAGGAAATATATTCAGAGGTACAAACCGCAAAATATCACGGAGCAAGTCTAAACTCCCCTTCCCACAGGAACGCTAACTTGCATTTCCTGACAGTTTGTATCCGGTAGCCTTAGGACATTGTAAGCTTATTTGACCAATTGACCTCTGTAGAGTTCTGGTTTTAACATTACCCGCTGCTCTAGATTAAACACAGTTTCTCCTCCTCTTTCTAACAGCACACTTTTGCCAATAAGCGTGCCCCAGACGGAGAGATGCTCTGTACATCGCAAGTGGACAGAAACTTTTTCCAGACACCACCGTCCTCTCCCACACTGGTACCACCCACAGCATGCGGTACTTATTGCAGAATTTTCAGGGAACGCCACCACTGCTGTACTCTACTGATCAGCTGCTTGTACAAAGCAATGAATGAAGGTTGCAGGCTGGCTGGCTAACAAAGGCTAGGAAGAAAATCCTGCTAGATCTTTAAAAGTATGACCATTTCTCCACTTTGGTACGCTTCCTTATTTTCTGTACGGCTTTGGGCTGTAAAGTTCACGCAGCAGCCTCATTCTTCATCTCCTGCACCTCAAATTCAATAAGGGTTGTGCGAGAAACAAATGTACACTCGGCTGTTGTTCCAAACAGAGAGGTCAGCGGACACTTTCACCCACCGATGTGGGTGCCGTACCTACCTCTGAGTGCACCCAGGAACCCGTGACGCTTGCGCTGACACACGGAAGGATGCACCTTCAGCTACTTCTCTGCAACCACTTTAACACAGCAGGAGGGACGAAGAGCAAACAGTGCTAGTGATGAACTACTTATCACTTTTCTCAGCTTTTTGCTTTTGCCTCGCATTGCCATCTGTGGTTGCTTGAGCCTATCCCTGATACCAAAAAAAGACAGGCAACACCTTCACGGGAAGAATCAGGCACACTGAACCCGATTCTGAGAGTGTAAGGTGAGAGAAGGCATGAAGCAGCATGCAGTAACAGCTCAAATCTGGAGAGGAGAACACACCTTTCAGCCCAGGAACTGACAGACATAAGCCTCACACTGCCTCACCGGAGTCTCCATGTAGGAAACTACATAGAAAACTGGTCCTACATACGAGCTACACATTAGAATATATTTTTTCTCTGATGTCCCCCAGTAACCTGGACTGGACATAAGGAAAAAGTTTTTTACACTGAGGGTGGTAGAACACTACCCCAGGTTGCCCAGAGAGGCGGTGGATGCCCCATCCCTGGAAACATTCCAGGCCAGGTTGGCCGGGGCTCTGAGCAACCTGATCTGGTTGGAGATGTCCCTGCTCCTGGCAGGGGGGTTGGACTGGGTGGGGTTTAAAGGTCCCTTCCCACCCAAACCAGTCTATGATTCCACCATCACAATGAATTTTACTCAGGTCCAATGACGGAGAGAGCAGACCACACAGTTCCCTAGAAAGCTGGAGAACCAAGACCAACAAAGGATCGTCAGAGACCACGAAAACGGCACATGTACAGATGACTCCAAAATCATCATATCTACTTCTATTCATAGGTTTTCAGAAGCTTTTAGAAAAATTTTGTTGCATGCCAGATATTATTTACACCCAACAAAATACGTTTTTATGTAAAAAATCTTACTTTTTCAATATCTGAAAGCACGGAAAAACAATAAAAGGCCTATAATCTTAGATGTATATACTTAAAAAGTGTACAGAAGAGTTAATATTTGAGTTACCACATCTGACCTACTGCCTTACATTTTACAGTTTGTTGCTCCAGGTAACGAATCTCTATTAGACACAAGCCTATATTTAATGTAAAGCACCCAGACAATAACTAGACAGTCCATGAAGTTGAGAGACACAATTTCCTCAATTCCATTTTAATTTCTATTGTGTATGAAAGTGTGTGGAGTGTGAGCCTGGCTCAGAGATGACAGAATATCATTACACAGTAATTCAAACACTTTAAAGGCGGCTAAGAAACCTCCACTGAAATGACAGGCCTTGTGAAGCGCTTAGAAATGCCGTTTCATCCGCTCGAGACGGGTTTAGGATAAGAAAATTCATATAATAAGATCATATATTTACAGCACACAGGCTAGCCTTTAAACTGTTTCTGTAATCATATTATCCAGAATGGGATAAGACTTGCAGCACTGGGATCACATGGTCTTTCTGAGTTAAGATTTTTTTAGTTGGTTATGAGAACCAGAAAATCCGAGAGGACGTTCTTGCAAGGTGGCATGGTTCTTACCCACAGTCCTTCTATCAAGTGGCCTGAAATTCTTCAGCAGGACTGAATATTGGCTTCCTCTAAAAACACCGAGCTCAGGAAAGGGGAAACAGCTTGACTTTGTATTTACGTGCCAAGATAAATAGAAGTGTCAGAGGAAGGGAACATTTTATAAGACTGGGTAAACACACCCAAAGAGGGTGGCTCACTGCTCCGAGATTGTTCAAATACTCTCACTTTTTTTTTTTCTTTTTCCCCCATAAGGAAACCAACTGAAAATAAAATCTATTCAATGGCACAATTCTACTGTGCTCACAAGTGAACAAAAGAATCCAGCCACCATCTGAGATGCAATTTGGTCCGATCACATTTGATACTGTCTCCTTCCATCAGCGCTTGGTTTTCTTTTCCTACGAGCACGTTCTCACCATGGCGTATGTCGCACCTACCTCCTGCTTTGTGTTGTCCAAAATAGCAGTCGCCTGAAAGTGTGATTTATTCCTGTTCTGATCAGAGCAGCAATCTTTCATGGTGCAGCCGAGATATTAGTCAACCTAGGCAGTAAACATTACACACAGCTTTATCTATTGACATCTGAGCAACAGAGAAGGGAGACAAATCACGGTACACAGTTCTTCAGCTTTCAATCTGAGAGTGCGTCCCTTTCCATCATAGTTTGTCCTACTCTAAGACCAAAGTTGAGACCTAAAAGATCTTACGATACTCACTGAAAGATAGCCTTCAGAAACTTATATATCAATATTTTGTTAAATCTTGGTTTTGAATGCTGCTTTCCCCTTCACAGACAAATAGTTTTCAAACAAACAAACAAATAAAAGTCAACTTTCTACAAATCTCCACATCTCCACTGCCATACTTGCACTGTAATCTCCAGTTTATGCTCTCAGGACAAAACAAAAAATTCTACTCATTTGCTGGTTTGGTTCATAAAATAGATTTCTTCAAGAAGTCCTGTTTGACTTCCAGGAACCTGTTGAGTCCGGTAGAAGCTGGGAAATGTTGCTAGATGCTGAAATTTCTTGTAGTGGGCAAAGCTATTCTGGTCAGATATTCTGAGCAGAGGAACATGCGAAAGGATGATGTGAACAACATCCCCCACACCATCCTTCTCTCTAAACTGGAGAGATACAGATCTGATGGGTGGAATGTTCGGTGGATGAGGAATTGGCTGGATGGTCACATCCAGAGGGCAGTGGTCAACAGCTCAATGTCCAGATGGAGGCTGGTGACGAGTGGTGTCCCTCAGGGGCCTGTACTGGGATCAGTACTGTTTGACATCTTCATCAGTGACAAAGACAGTGGGATCGAGTGCACCCTCAGTAAATTTGGAGATGACACCAAGCTGAGCAGTGCAGTTGACACACCTAAGGGACAGGATGCCAGCCAGAGGGACCTGGACAAGCTCAAGAAGTGGGTCCATGTGAACCTCATGGGGTTCAGTAAGACCAAGTGTAGGTCCTGCACCTGGGTCAAGGCGACCTCTGGTATCAGTCCAGGCTGGGGGATGAAGGGATTGAGAGTAGCCCTGCCAAGACTTGGCGGTACTGTTGGACGAAAAGCTGGGCATCAGCTGGCAACGTGCACTTGCAGTCCAGAAAGCCAACCACATCCTGGGCTGCATCCAGAGCAGTGTGGCCAGCAGGTCAAGGGGTGATTCTGCCCCTCTGCTCTGGTGAGATCCCACCTGCAGCACTGCATCCAGTTCTGGAGTCCCCAGCATCAGAAGGACATGGACCTGTTGAAGCAAAGAGAAGAGGAGGCTCCAGGGAGACCTTAGAGTGGTCTCCCATTACCTAAAGGGGGCCTACAGGAAAGACGGGGAGAGACTCTTCAGCAGGGCCTGTTGTGACAGGACAAGGGGTCATGGTTTTAAAATAGAAGGAGAGTAGATTCAGACTGGACATAAGACAGACATTTTTTACACTGAGGGTGGTGGAGCACTGGCCCAGGTTGCCCAGAGAGGCGGTGGATGCCCCATCCCTGGAAATGTTCCAGGCCAGGTTGGCCGGGGCTCTGAGCAACCTGATCTGGTTGGAGATGTCCCTGCTCCTTGCAGGGGGGTTGGACTGGGTGGGCTCTAACGCTCCCTTCCCAGCCAAACCCTTCTGTGATTCTATGATTAACAGCGCCCAGAAGACAGTATGGGAGATACAGCATTCAGACAGATAACTGGGGTTCACAAGAGACGAAAGCAAAGCAGACAGAAGGACTAATTGCACGCACAAGTGTTTCAAACTCTGATATTGCTCCTGACCTCGAGCACCAGTTATGCCATGCGTCAGATGCAAGCTAGAAAACACTTCTGGCATTGGTATGCAAACAGGCACAGCAGGCATCTCGCTTTATTTCAGACTTTCCAGATCCGACACTGCTGTAGCAAACAGCTTGTACTGGGATGCAGAAACTTCAGCAGCAATGTGGATTGCTTGGGTTTTGCTCCTTCTGCATACTAATACTCTGTATTCTCTTACAGCTGACAGCTCCTTCATTCCCTTCGGCTGATGTCTGAGCTCTGGAGCAAAGCAGAAGTCGCATATAAATCTCCTCTGTGGGTTTCCTTATCTTAAAAAAAAAAAAAGAAAAAAAAAAGAAAAAGTGGGTACAAAGGCTAAACCAGAAAGCTAGAACTGGGCTTTTGTTCAGACCCTTGCAGAAATGAGGACAAGAATAAAAGAAAATAAAAGCTCTAGCTTCTGTAAAGGCTCAGGCTGTAGGCATCCGTTCCAGGCTC
>JAAGAY010132942.1:0-23936 GCA_011801015.1 Ardeotis arabs | reverse complement strand
TCTCTGTACACCATTGTGAATACTCCTAATACTACTATTCCTCCCAAACTATAAGTATGCCCCGACAAAAAAAAAAAAAGCGTTCACCAAGGCACAGAACCTTCATAAAAACTTGTACCAATAAATATCATACCAAAACTTTGTATGTGGTGTCCTATAACAACCTGTACCTCAGGCCCGACTAGAAAAAGCCCAACAAATTTCCATTTTTGTGGAACAACAAAATCTGCTTTTCTTTAGTTACATATCCTGCATCTCCCTGTTCTTTTGTGATGAACAGTAAGATGACAGGAAACATATAGCAATATTACCAGAACTTGTTCTCTGAGTGTATCCAGATGTCAATCAGCTGTGAGTACTGATAACATTAGGAATTTGTTGGGATTTTTGATATATGGTACACATACCTGGTTAGGAATCCGTACCCAACCCCAGGACAATTGTGGCACCTGGCACTTTAATCTGCTTGCAAGGATTACGACTATAAATTGCACAGCTGATACAGTTCTGTCCCTGTCTTATGACACAAAAATAAAATATTTGACTGCAATTTCATGATCAGAGAAAACCAACAATAAGAGAGAAAATTGGGCCTAGACAAAAAGAACAACAGTACCGTAACTAAGAGCCTGCTGCAAAAATACAGAGGCAAGCACAAGTAACCCTTTGGTCCAGCTTCTTCCACTTACAAGTATCATGCCACTCCTACATTCTCGCCGAGTATTTGATTGTCAGGTCAAATCTGTAATTCTTACTCCTTAAATGGAAAACTTCATGTAGGTACACTCAGTGAAGTCAATAGAACTACTCATACAAGCCAAAGCTAAAATAACTTCACAAGCACCAGGTAGAGGCAAAACCTTTTTCTTGGGACATTTCTCTACTGACCTCTTTCACCAGTGATGTGATCCATAGCCATGTAACCTCTATAGCCGTCCAGGGCAGATTTCAGTCTACTTTTCCAAGACGTCCTGCCAGTCAGGCTAATTTGTTTGCCAGGCTCCATAATTTGGAACGAGCCAGTGTGGTATTGTCATTGTTTCCAGTTGTTGACGTGACGAATGGAGCTGGGACAGCTCTGTGCCATCTGTTCCTTTTCTGTGTCATCACCACATCAATTCAGACAAGTCATTCTTAGCTACAAACATCTGGAACATTAAGACAACTGATACTTAACTGGGAAGACAAACCTCCTTAGTATTATTAATAAAACTGAACTAAAGGACACAGCTTTAACCTATGTTTAATGATGAAATTTCAGTCTCTGAAGTAGAAATTATGAAGCCATTTCACACAAAGCTTAAAGGTTGTTGCTCATTGTTCATAGCTCTACTCATCCAAGTAGTAGTTACGCTTCAAAATCTTTTTATTAGCATTACTAAACTTAGTGACATGATACAGTACATTATTTGCCTTTCCCATTGTCAGTGAACAAATAATTTCAAGACGTGACACAGAATTATATTATTGTATTAAATGTGACTCCATACATGGGCTATCTATAGTCTCATTTCCTGTTGTCATTGCCTATAGTTTTGTTATTCATCATGTCAGTTCTGCCTGTCCTATCTCTTAGGGAAATACAGGCTGAAACAGAAAAAAAAAAAAAAGTGTTTATTACCAGTTATTACGGTAAAGAGCTGGTAGCTAGGTTGCCTTATGAAAACTAAACATTTTTCATTCAGTTGCCTCATGATACTTTACTATGGTTGACATTAGTTATTTTTACTCTACATTGTCAAACAGATGGAAGAAACCAAATTATTGTTCACTTTACCTACTTACTGTAAATTTTCAAAAGGTTTTCCTGACCCATTTTTTTAAATATTTTCACTTTTGCAGAATTTCTTTTGACTTTTGAGAGTTTTGCTCCATCTATGGCTTTGCAGATTTAGTTGCAATTCTGTTTCAAGCAGACTTAGCTACAATTCTTTCTCAATTTTACACCTTTCTGAAGTCAATGGAGCTCTAGAGAGGTACCAAGGGTCAGATAGGAGGATGAAAGGGTGAGTGAGAATTTAAAAATTCATCCTCAAGATTGGTCCCAAGTACAGGAAGGACAACATTACAAGATTATCCCAAGAATTTTTAAAATCCACAAAATTCTGAGACAGATGTTTTCGGATGTTGGCTTAAGCCCTATGTTTAATTGCACTATATAATTTTGTCAACAACAACAACAAAAAGGTAATGTTCCTTACTTGGGGCTATTTGTATTTAAGATTTAATGTACAAGTCTGAAACACCCTGCATTTCTTACAGAAGCTTTAAGAACATCCTCTGGTATTCCAAAAACACTGCCATGTTTGAGGAGCTGAGACTCCAAGAGTTCAGCTCGAAGCTGGTGCCTATACCAGCGAACAAAATAATCCGAAAGTTTCCCACAGCGGCAGGTTCTATTTCAGTACATTAGTTTGAGTCACAAGATTTTCATTAAACACACTCATATTCTAACAGGAAGCTAGTTTATGATTGGAGTATTCTAACTGTCATGCCAAGACACCAGAAAACTTAATGTTTCCTACGGTATTAATTCATTTCTATATTCCTCGTAATTCCTCGTAATCTCTAATTTTAATATTATGCAAAATAAGTTTGACAAACCTCAGTAAAGAACTAGAATCAAGGGTTGCTTTTTTTTTTCCAGTCTTTATAGTTCTCTTTTGACACAAATCCCTATGTCAAGCAAAGCAGCATATTTTGTGTCACTGGAAAAAGCTAGGCAAGACAGGCCTTAAACTACTCTTAGGCAGCCCACCCTCTCCAGCTATGTGCATTCATCCCTTAGCCTAGGAGGTGACTATTCCAGCTATTTTTAGCAGCCTACTGCTTGCAGTGGATTTCAAAGCAACCTTTCCTATCCATGAGACTGTAACCCAGGATAGAGGTCTTGTGCCGCTTTTTCAATGCTGCTAAGGTTTCAAGGTATTAAGTGATCAGCTACAACTTGCTCCGAGATTCGTGCACATCCTTCAGTTCCAGCACTTTCACTGTAGCTGACAGACACCTACAAGTGTGTTTTACCTTGAGTAGTTCTTTTCCTCACCTGCTATTCACTATGCCGGCAAACAGCAGCTGGTGTCGTAGATTCACTGCAGCATTAATCTAGTTTCTTTGCATAAGGTTTCCTTGTTTTCCTTTTCTTTTCTGGAGGAAAGCACACTAAAAATAGAACAGAGGTGACTTGAGTTCTGACTGGGAAAGGCAAATACTGAATACTCAGCAGGGAAGGAGAGAACTGAGAGTGTGGGGAAGCTTAATAGACTGTTTTCATTGAAAACAGGTGTATAGAGTAAAGGATTGGAGCAGGGATTGAGTACTGTTAGAAGAAATTCTGGAGACTGAGGTTACTATTGTACATCTGTGAAAGAAATAGGAAGAAAAAGGCCTTACTCCTCCTTTCCTTCCCACAGCAACTGCCATGCTTCATACTACAACCTTTCCCTTGCCAGTTCTAGCAGCCAATTTAGCTCCTAAGATTTCCAGTCCTGGTAAAGGAGACAGCTGAGCCATGGCCATTTTACTGCCCTAGCTGCCAGCTGCCCTAGATGACTGCCTCTACATTACAAGGCAGTCATTAAACAGATCTGGTAGAAGTACTTATTTTTGGAAGCCAGTTTCTATAGCTGATGAACCAACTGACATCAACAGCATTAGTAGAGTATGTGCTTCATATAAGAACTTCAGAACTCTGACACTGTTTTTAACCCTTTTGAAACAATATGAAGGTTACATCTTTATCACTAGATTTCTGAGGCCAGGAGACACCACTAATCTGGAACTATTAAATCATTAGATTAAAAATGAGTACAATTTCACTCAGCTTGGTACTCTCCTAGTCCATAGCCTGGTGCTCTATTAGTGATCTGAGCTTGACTACAGGATCTCTCAAGAAAATTCTCTGATTCAACCAGAATTCCTCAACATTGGAAAATTTAATACTTCAGCAATGTGTTCAGGATTACCTAGGTCCAGATTTTGATGTTTAAGACAAAGACACACACACACACACAAAATCAATAGCTCCATGTAAAAAGGAAATCTAGAGGCAGAGGGATGGGGGGTGGAAATCCTGTGGTATTTCTGCACTGAGTCATGGCCCTCTCCTTAAGGAAACACATGTGCCTCTACAGAGCTCTGTTGACTCTAGGCACTCTGTCCAGATTCAGATTTACACTCAGATCAGAATTTCTAGGCCTAGGTTAAGATTGCTTGTATTCTTACTAGCTTAATTCACTGTGTCTTACAGAAACTTGACAAGAAAGTAAGATATTTACCCTGACGTAAAGCATGAAAATTTTCAGACTAAAGCCACATGATACTTCAGGCAATACTTGAATTAACTTCAGGAAGCTGTATAATAAAAGATAAATCCCAGACTTCATACAGTATAGAACAGCAAGCAAATCATCCACGTATTTCCTCTTTTCCATATACGTTTAATTAGAATTGTCAATGGACTTCACAAGAACTCAAACCACTGTTCACTATCATGACCTTTCGCCAACACAGAACACCTTTGAATTAGGTCTTTTTTATCTAACTAGTCACTCCCAGAATATCAAAGCTTTTCTTGCAAACATCCCTGCCTTCCTACAGTTATGTACATACTTGAATATTTCCAATCAAATCAATACAGTGGCTCACAGTGTAAAGGTAAAGTTGAGATTAATTGTTTATAAGATACGGCAAAATTCTTGACCATTCTTATAATGTTTTTCTGATAATGATTATTAAATGTGGTTACAGTCTGGATGCTAGTAAGTCTTCTTTCCAGGGTTGTCATGGCCTTCCTCAGACATCACAGTGTACCTGTGTCCCTCAGCACCACCTTCAATAAAATCCAAGTTTTTTCGCTAGCTTGTAGTGGTACGAGATAGCTAATTATTACTGAGTTAATACCAGTAAAAAGCAAGGACTTTTGGGTTAACACTAGCAACTGAAGTCAGGATATTGCCTTGTTTAGTCTTTGTTCAGACCTCAGGGCATATATCATGATGTTTGATCCTGATGGAGGGTGTATTTTATCAGATACTGGGATTTCCTAAATCATTCACACCAGGACTATGAAGGTTTCCTAGTCAGTTCAAAGCTAGCACTCAGTATATATTTGCTGGGCTCACATTTGAGCTAGATTACTGTGAGATGATTCTCTTCCCACATTCAGCATTGTCCCACACAGTCACAGTTTTATCAATAATGTAATAACATTTAATGTTTTCTCTTGGAGCAATGGGACTTTGTGAAATTAGCTTTATACTTTTTTTTTTTTTTTAATGACAGTAGAACAACACTTGAGTTAGTGCTTTTTGTATTTTCATGTGCTCCTCTCCATGCACAAAGGCAACAGCATGGTGTCTTAATGAAAGCTGAGATTTTCAGATGATAAATGGCTATGGGAACTAGGCTTCAAGATAAACAACCAATATAGTGAGATCCATGTTGAGCTTGAAGCCTTGGCAATTCTGGTTATACAGCGTTTTGTAATATTTATTATCCTCTGAGACCGAGTTCCAGTGTTTCTTCCAATAAAACCAAGTTAATAAATTGCATTTTTAATTTTCAACTGACCTTCTAAATTTGAATTTTATTTTCATAGCATAGACACAAGATAAGAAGAGGTTCACATTACTATTTCTGCTGTCTGGGGAAGAAAAAACATATTTCATATAATTTTGCCATGTTTCAATATTTATTTTGGGTCAAAACCAAAATTGTTTAGAAAGTTTTTTCCTAAACAAACTTAACTCATTCTAGTTACCATTCTTTTGTTTACCTTTTGAATTTGCTGTAGAGGGAGAAAATCTCATAATTGATAGGCTATTTTTATAGTGGGAGACAGAAGTTAAAATTAATTCTCTGCCAGGTTCATAACAGAGATTCTCAGCTTTTTTTTTTCTGCAGCAGGGACTTAAACCATTACATTCACTGTGTTTCTTTCACTCTCCCACACTATGGCCAAATAAAATTTTATTCATGTTTCTCTAAGGAAATTTTTTTCCATGAAACAGATGCAGAAGGATACAGAAGTAAGTATGGGTTTGGGAAAATAAGTTCAGAACTTCCTGAACCTTCTATTCCTCAGAGTTTTGTTATACTTTCAATTTTAACAGTTTATGTAAGTTTTTTGAAATCTAGCATGTTGTAAAATTATTTATAAATCCACAAAATGTAGCCTTCAAGACTTAATTCTCTTTCATAGAAAACTATTTAATTTTTTTTTTTTTTTTTTTTAGAAGGTACTTCACTATGGCCATTAATATTTGGCTTAAAAGAGCCACTGAAATAATACATGGCAAGGTGTAGGCTCTTTGCTGTAGCCGTCCTGGTGCTCACTCTCAGCAGTTTAAGCTTCATAACCAGTAGGATTAATGTCAAACGGATCTCAACGAGGCAGAAGCATTAATTAAAATCTGGAAGAGCACTTGATACAGCTATTCCACTCATTCCAGTCCCTTGGTAATTGCTGAACAATGCTGCCAAAACCAGAACAAATGTGAAGTGGAACTTTTTCTGGCAAACTCTATGGCTTCAAGATATTGGCACAAGCATGTATTTTGTGTTCATTAGCTTTTTACAGTTCCCAAGAATCTTCTTATCTAGTAAGATGTCACAGACATGAAGGCTCATTTTCCTCTTTATCAACAACCTGTTATGTACAACTGGAGGAATAAAGGACTATAAAACCACTCAGATGAATGAGCTTGTGCTGACCTCTGATGGCTGTGAATGTGTATGATACACAGTCCTGCAATTATTTGTGCTTCCTTAGGAGCTCCAGTGCTCTAATTAAAATTATGTTGACATGAGCTCTTTTGAGGTAGAACCCAAATAATTTATAAGGCAATCTTGGCATTATTTTTGCTTGGCACAATTATTTTCTTTTGAAAACATAGTTAAAATGTGTGCAAGCCAAGTACTTGCAAAAACGTTATTTCCAATGGAAAGCCTGGTTTTCTAGATTTCAGCTGTTTGGAAATTTCAAGGAAAGGTTTTATTAAATTACCTACCCACTTTATTCTTTCTTTATAAGTGAGATTAAATTTCTGATTAGAGGGCAGAAAACATATGAAACATGAAAAAACCGCTATCAAAATTTTCACAGTTGCTCAGTTCACAATATACCATATAAAAAAATCTGACTCCTAGCACTTCTAAGCTGGGAGAAGCACATGAACTTAAATCACTGTCAGTATGGTAGAAACTGTCTTGTGATCTTTGGAATGGGCCTGCCTGGGCCACCAGAAAGGTTGGCAGGGAGTGGAGGAGGAGCCAGAGAGAAGTCGCCTTCATTCTGGCAAGATTTTCTCCCAAAGATTTGTCCCCAAGGCAAACTTTGAGAATTTCTAGACCTTTATCCAGGAGTCTTATTAGCAGCAACTTTCAGCTTCTTAAGTGGAAATATCACTCTTAATTAAAAAAAAAAACCCTAAATCAACACATAGGTCTGGTGAAGATAGGATAAACAAGGCCCAAAAGCCTGATAAAAGAGCTTTGGGAATGAAAGAAACAAGTGCCTAGTTTCTCTCTCTGCAGGAAGAAGCTGCAAACCACGTATCTACTTGACTATCTACCAAAGATTGTAGAAAAGAATCCCCCTACGTTTTAAGTTGGTCCAAAAGAATCATATGTCACAAAAGTGCAATGGCAGAAGTGGAACACAGCATATATCATCAAAATTTCTTGTGCTTTTTTCAACAATGTACCACTAAGTTTTCAAGAAAATCAACTGGTCGCCAGCATATGGTTCCTTTCTAAAAAACTGCTCTGTAAATTTGCCATCTGCTCCTTCTATATGTCCACTCATATCTGCTGACCTGGGTGACATGAGATATAAATAAAAAGTGAAGCTTGATGATCTGTGCTTAGCTTAAGTGGCTGAAGAATGAGAGGTTTTATTTCCTCTTGGTTCACCGTGTTGCATAGAGCAAGGCAGAGCTGAGGAAACACTAGGCCCCCATAAGGATGGTCATGAGAGAAGCACTTTGTATGCGATAATTTTTTATAACTTCCCCTGTATTACCTTGAACGGAGAAGTTCATGCAGGTGTAATAGAGGAGGTGATCTGGCCTCTTGTTCTGAGATACTTCTGGTGGCATCAAGAGCTTTAATGTTAGAGTGCTCAGAACCAAGAGTTCACCACTTGAAGCAGCCTACTTGAATATTGACGTGTGACCAATGTCACTTCTGTGCTCCGTCTCCACTCCATATTCAATACTGCAATACATACTGGGTGCCCTGGGATATCTGTTTGATCCCTAAAAAAAAAAAAAAAAAAAAAAAATTATCTATATCGAAAGTCTTCAATAATTATAAAACATTGTTCCTGAACATTCAGCATCACAGTGTTTGCAGAGATCCAGCAATACGGCATTGGAGCTAAGTAATGGTTCATAGCTGATTCCACACTAATCCTCCGGCATAGTTGGGATTCAGTGTAGAAACTAGGAGCCCTCTCACTTTCTGATGTTGAGTTAAATGTGGATGTTCAGCACATATTTCCTCCTGCCAGTTGGGTTTTCACAGGAGATAGTACCAGGAAGATTTAAAATTAAAAGAGAGAGAAATAATCTCTTGGTCTCTATAATCAGTTTGAAAATTCTTAGGTCTTAGAGTTGAATCCAAAGTCATTCAATTAGAGAGAAAGATTCTCATTTGTTTTAGTGGGCACAGAATCAGGTCCTCAGAGCTCAAAAGCATAGATGGAAACATGAAACCAGCTATAGAATTTCCATCTTGCTGGATAGTCTGACTTTTCAAAATTGTATTTGGTCCTGACTTTGGAGAAAAATTCATACTCTTGAAACACTAAATAGACCAGCAATTCTGAAATGCCTTTAATAATTTGATAATAAACCTGAAAAAAATAGCATAATATTCTGCCAAAAGAAAAGGAAATGAGAAAGTCAAAAGTAAATCAGAAAACATAAATAATTAAATTCATTGATTTTTTGGAAACATTTACAACAGTATAGTTGGGATGGAAATAGTCCTGCAAAAATTATTATTTTGATGAAACTACATTTTTCCAAAGGAAACATAAAGGCAGTAGTCTTGGCACAGCAATCCTGATACCCTAGATACTGCCAAAAGCCTTTCCTGAATTACAGAGGTTCAGTTCCTCTGAAGGAAGGGAAGGGGCAAGGAGGGTTTTATGCCAACAACTTCTTGTTGATAAAGCAAGGCCATTAAGGGACTGTTTCAGTGTTTGGTTTAAGTCAGTGGAGCCTCATTACTGCACAATCTGACTGGACATGAAGACAGAGACTTTAAAGTTTGAACTTGCCAGACAGGATCTGAATCATTCTGAACAACTCTTGCTAATCACAGCTAGTTGGAAGCTGATACTGAATAAAGCACTTTACTCAATAGCACCTCAAGCCTAAAGCGGTCATTGAGGAAAAAAAAAAAACAAACCAAAACCAACTGAGCTTTGAAGGAAAAACTCCCAGCAAAGTCACAGCATCCTCTCTGCACCTATTTCCACCTTCTTCAAGGCTTTTTATGTTGCCCAAGAAGCAGGCAAAATCAAGAACCTTGCTTGCATGATGTATTAGAGACTTTTGTAACATGCTGAAATATCACTACTTGTGAGCTTTAAATACAAGCAGGTGTGAGTCTATGTAAGAAAGGACAGAGTAAAGTGGTAACAAAAGAACATGCTCTTAGCTTACACTACTTCGGGTTTTGAGAGGCAGGTCATATCATGTGCTATAAATTGAGTGAGAAAATACAGCTGGCTTAGTACAGCACAGCATGGTCAAAGTTTAAAATGAACAGGAAAAGTACTCATTTGCAGGTGAAGAAACAGAATATCGTGACTCAAGTCACAATCCTTTTTGCCAGAGAACTGCTGAAAAGTGGTGCCTGGGTGGAAGTATAGATCTGCTGCTGCGCAGATAGCAAGCATGGGTGGCTGGGAAGCCTTTGAACTATAGCCTGCTCTCACATAGATACATTTCAACATCCAAAAATATACCCATTTCATTTCTTACTTTAATAATAATGGCACATTAGAGTGACACAGTGAGTAACATATACATATATCTACATACTTTAAAATTAAAAGACAGCATGTATACACACACATACCTATACATCGTGTGTTGGTTTTATTTTCTGGCTTGGCTTGGCTTGTGCCAGGCAGATGGTCAGTTAATGTGGAGCACTGTGATTTAAGACCAGAAATTCAAACATATGTCTTCAATTACTGGAGTCTCCTTAATACTGAAAATGATTTGTACAATCTAAAAAATTAATAAACATCTTGGGTCGAGTAATTGCCTGTTCAAATTACTTCTTCAGCAAAGTGTCACAAATGCATTACAGAACGTACAATTCACAGTTCATTTTCTGGGATAATCACACAATTAGTAGGAAAATTGGCCAGTTTATAAAAAAAAAATTGATTTTATTTGTAAGCAATATGCTAAATCCAGCTTCCGCTCACTCGAACTTTGGTTTCTGAACTGCCACTCTTAGCACAGATTAATGCCATTGCAAGAGTAGCTCTGATCAAATCTATACCTAAAACTTTTTGAAAGAAGATGATAAATTTTGTTTTACCATTAAGTGGAGAAAATAAAACTAAATTCACACTTAATAGAAGATTTTTTCAGATTGGTGAGGCAGTAGGCTTTTCTAATCTGTATTAGCAAGGACTAGGCACTCATCAACCTCTTCATCCTCTTTAGCAGACAAAAGTCTTCCTAGTAATATATGTTCTAGAGTATTTGAGCTGAAACACCTCAGGCACTTTGTTGACCTCAAAATTATGGTCAACCTTTGTGCTATTATAAAGTGAGACTACATGTTAGAAAGTTCTTTATAATATTACAGCTCTCTTCAGGGCATGTGATGCAACTCAACTGGAATGTGGGTTGTTGGGAGATATTTCAAAAGAGGAATGGGTACACAGAGGAACTTTTAGGAAAACAGGTGAAAGATGTCTCCACGTTAGGGAAGCACAATACACTAAGAGATATCAACCAGTGTTAGCACTTAAAATAATCCAGTATAACTTCTTTAATAGTATAGTCAGGAAATGCTGGCTGTAGTGGGAATGGAAGAAAAAGTAAATTTTTTCTATTTACAATGTTGTACAGACTTTTTGCCGTTGCAAAGTGAAATAAAGAAGCTGAGAGGCACATGAATAGAGTGAGGATCCTCACCTATTAATTCACATTTGACAGAGAATAGAAACAAATAAGAACCATAGAAACTGAGATTGTCTATTTAAGTGCAGGAAAGTGAGAAAATCTCAGGCTGCCACTCTGGAGTGGAAGGATAAATTGCGCAGAGATATCAAATACTGTTCCTGTGTAATGACACCTGCTTTAGTGGAGAGCAGATGACAGTGGCACAAGAAGCCCAAGGCTAGATAAAGACTTTAGAAGTAGCTAAATCTGAGCAGGTGTGTCTGGTAAGGAGAACAACAGAACGCCACACACTAGTGAAATAAATTTGAAATATGCAATTGAGTAATGAACCAGGAGAAGGAGGAAAGATTGCTTGCCTATGGGAAAAGATAAATTACTTCCAAGATAAGTATTGTACCATCAGCATTGTGATCTCCATTCTAGCATAACCTAGGAATGCTGCAGTTAATTCATTCATTGCTCAAGATACCATGCGTTTTAGCTAGCGTAATTAGCACACACAAGGTTGTGTGAAGTTTAAAAAAAATTACCAAAAAAAGACAGCAGTGCCAGGGTACTTCAGTTTTACTGTGAGATAAAGTCAACCAAGTCAGCCTTAGGCAGATGTATAGCACTGATCCTGTAAACTGAAGTGTCTTGCCTTCACTATGTTTTACCTCAGGAAAGCTAAGGTGTATTAGTTACCCTGAGGTTAAAAGGTGGGGGGGGGAGGGGAGTTGCTTCAGCCATAGTGAAGACAAGTAGTCAGATTAATTTATTGTAAGGTAAGCAGAAAGGTTGTGCCTGGATAAAAATATAGCACTGGCCTTATATACTTAGCCAGAGGCAAGCACCTGAAGTGTCACCTTCACCTTCGGTATTTGTAGTGACATAATCCACATTTGTTATCTTGCTCAGACTCACTCGTGTCTTGAGCAATGAAGGCAAAATCTTCTTCTATTTTGGTTTTGAGGTCAAAGGCAAAGCTTGGAAAAGGTTATTAACAGAATCAAACATATTCAGAATTTCTGTGAAACTGTTCTATTCTATTAAAATATTGGTTTGGTTTTGCTCCCAAATTTCTAAGAGTTTTTCTTTTGCTTTCAGTAAACATAATGTCTTCTGTTCTAGCTGTTTTACCTTTCCCTTGCCTTCAACACAAACTGATAGGTCAACTACTGTTTACATATCCCACTCCAGATTGTGTCTGAGAATTAAGTTATTTATGCAGGATACAACTTATACCTTCCTCTGAGGTTAGGGATCAGTCCCTCTTCCCCAGGAGCTTCTGGATGTGAATACCCCAAACAGCAGCCGTCAGCAGTTTCAAAACTGGGTCATTTAAATTAAAGGGGAAAATCCAGGTTTTCTAGATAAAAATAGAGGCAAAGTCATGAAATTCATATTAAATATAACATAAAATCAGAACCAGACTAGACCTTTTCTGTTACAATTTGCTGACTGAGCAAGAATAAAACCTTGCATAGCAGAAAGGCCAGCTTCTCTTAAAAACAGCACACAATCTGTCAGGCATCTCCCCTGAAACCGTATAACCTTTTTCTTGTATCCTTTTAGGGGCCTTATGTTCAGGTAAGAAGACTTTGTTAGCAAGTGGGACACACGGATTACTCCTATTTTGATAGCTGCGCATACTGAGACTGGAATGCCTTTCCAACTGAATTCTTCATAGAGTTTGGACTGAGACCACAAGATTTATCTCCTATACATATTGTGAACATTTTTGCGTATCAAGGGCACACGGTCAATATCAAAGAGTAATTGTGAACCTCTACTAGGGGCTATAGAGTTTATAATTATTAAATTCTACCTATGTAATTTTAAAACTCTCAGAAAGTTACAACCTGAGTGGTTGGCATACAGTGCACAGTAAGATCTGTAGGGATGTTAACAAACTGGCCTGCTCCAGCTGGTACTCCTGTCCTTCCAGCTGTATCCGTTCAGTATCAGCTGACCCTTATTTGGAACATATTAATCTGATGATAACATATGGGATAAACATCACAATTCGAAGCTGTCATAGTCTAAGCCAAATTACCAAGAAAAAAAACAGCACAGGAATTCAGGATATGAGACTTACGATTATCACATGGAATGCAGTGGTCAAATGCTCAGTGTTTGCAAACAATTTGACTGTCTCCACCAAAGCAATCACGTGTCAAATATGCACAATGGATGTCTGCCACAAAATGCAGCAAACAAATCATTAGTGCAGATCAATCAGTATAGCCTTCTGCTTCATTATTTAGCATAACCAGTTACTTGGATACCGTTCTTGTGGTTCAGACATACCTGCCCCTCTCCCTTTACCTTTTACAACCACTGGCTTTTATCCAGTCTTGAGATTTCACTGACCTACAAAAGACACGTGACAGAATTTAAAGACAGAGAAAGAAACAAAGTTAATTTACATCCGTTCAAAATTACATTAGAATTAATGAGTGACCTTTTACTTCATTCTAATTTTTAATTGAAATTCAATCTATTTGTTCTCAGAGGAACATGTAGGGTGTGATTTTCAACACTGGCTCAATTTTTTTTCTAGCTTTAAGCATAATTGGCCTCAGCAGGGACAAAAAATAGGCAACCCAGGGAGTTCTTGAAAATTGCACAGTTTGTGCCAGATAAAAACACTGATAATATGTCCATTAAATTCACTGTGGTTCAGAGCTTAGTCCTGAGTACCAGCACGTAGCTGTAATGGCTGGTGACAGCAGCAATATGGAAGAGGCTTACAAAAACGCCTGCCCAGAACACCCAGCACTATGGTACCATGTCAAGTGTTCTCATTTGTGTTATTGTCACCTGAAAGAGAGATAAAATGCTCAAGCATTACACTGAAGACTGGTAAGAGGGGGAGCCAGTATATCCACTATTTTTTCAGCAGTTTGAGACAAGATCTGGAGAAAGACAGCAGAGTGAGGTTACCTCCTTTGTATTGGGAACTAAGCCATCCAAATAGGCCCAGGTCTAAGAAAGGTACAAAATCAGTCCAAAACAGAAGTCTGGCAGAGTATCTCAGATGGGAAAGAAGATATACTGGCTCAGATCCTCAGCAAGAATGGCAATGACATGCAACTAGGCTAATTCATCAAATCATAAATCTGAATCAGCAGATCTGGGACAACAAAAGACCCAATTATTGACTGCATCACTTAATGATTAATATGACAGAAAAGGTTTTTTAATAACAACCAATAATACATGAAATATAAGGATCCAAGATACCTAACGCAAACTTTACACTAAGTCCAACTTTTTCAAGATAAATATGATTGTGATCTTCACTAGTATATTCTTTACTATTTATACCTGAAGGTGTCATACAAGTCCAGGGACAAGCTAGCCTTCTGTTCTACACCGACATGTGCGTTGAGATCAGCTGCGTGTTTGCTCTCCCCAAGCAGTCATGATCAGTGCTGCATCCATCATTTTTGATGGCAACTAGCCATAGTCCTGCAGTACAGAATTGTTACTTGTGAAAAGAGGCAGAAAATCTCTGTACAACTGGTAACATGCTGATGACAAAGCCTTGCCTGCATCCCAGATGTCTGCAACACTCCTAGGAGCCATTTTCACGTGTGTACATTTCCTTTTTAGTGGACTTATGCTCAGTGTGAATTTAGACTGTACACAAACACCATCTGCCCTTGCAATGAGCATTGTACTTGTTCCTTTCTGGGCTACCGGCAGCCCACACTGGGACCTGGAAACCAAGCATGTTACTGCACGATCCAACAGATGGCTGTCTTGCATTTCTTTCCCTTAACAATCACATTTGCTATAGAGAAACAACTGTCACTGTTCTCTGGAATTTATTTCCCATCATGATTCTACATGATCTTGCAAAAAGGAGGAATAAAAAATTCCCTAGACCCTTCCACCTTGTATACAGAGGAAATTTTAACTATAACATGACTGCTGCACTGTTTAAATATGAGCGTGTTATACTATTCTTTTTTTTTTTTTCTCATTAGGCCTCATCAGTTACTGTATCAGATTTTATCCTACTTTCATTCAAACCTTTTCAGTTCTGTCTACACTCAGCAGAATTGAAACAATAAATGCACACAGATATAATAAACATCCAGCATAACTAGGTAAGAGTACCTGGTCTACACTTCCTAGGAAATAAGAAAAATGATCCAACAGCTCTATCTGGCCTTCAGGATCTGTAAGTCAGCAGTTATTTATAGATCCTAAGCAGACTTGGCTATATACCAGAAAAAAGAGTGGACAATTTTGTCATAAGCACTGTCGGCTCATTCAGTTATTATTTGTGGCTTATTATTATTAACTGCATATGCGTATCTGCATGACAAATGTTTTTAGCTCTGAAGATGTTTATGAATTCTAAATACTTCACAAGTAGTCAGTGAATAATTATCCATGCTGAAAAGTAATATTGTAAGTCATTATGGGTTAGATGTCTTTGGTTATTTTCTCATTTTAACAGACCAAATTATCTAACCATAGAGTAGAAATAGAAGACTTGCCTAAGCAGACAAATCAAATGCCTGGAAAAAAAAAAAAAAAAATCTGAATCTTAAAGAAATAGTAGCAGGGGATCGTTCATAAAAAACCTTTGTCATCTTTTTTTTTTTAATTGGCATGAGTTAGAAGAATTTTTGAGTAATTAACACATTTGTAGAAAACCCAATCAATTCAGGAAAAGTATAAAAGGAAAAAAGATTAATCAGTTTAATAGTTCATCAAGAATAATTTTGAACAATTCTAGTTCATAATGGATTTAAAGACTTACAATTAATCACCATTGTCAGAGTGAAATCTCCACTGTTCTTTAGGATTATAAACAAATCAGACTGCATTGTGGACAACTCCATTGTTCAACAGACATAATAAACACAACTTGAAAGAGTACTTAGTTCACATTAATGGACAGAAGAGCTAAAGACAAGCTGAAATATATTGCTTACGGGTATTTGCATGGATATCAGTTTTAATTCCATTTTGCCTGTATTCACATTTGCAGTTGGTATTCTGCAGAGAACTTGCATATCAGACATAGACTAGCAAATATTTCTGTAGTGGTCACTTGAAAACATCAACATTTTTTCTTCATCACCCTCTGCTCACTGAAAACTTTGTGGAAGAAATCTCCCACAAATCTAAATGCTTTAGCCAAAAGCAATAATATTTTGGATTTGAAGCATATTCTTGAAGCTTCACAGAACTTGCACTCCTTTATATGCTGGGGTCAAAAAATAGCATGCTTTCTCTTCTTAGGAAATACATGTAATGCAATATGAAATGTAGACTTTAGGAAGAGAACCCAGGGAGAAAAATAAGGACATAGGACAATATGCTAGCATTTTGTCATTAAAGTGCTTCTAGTTTTGACCAGATTATTTGACCAAATCTGAAAACCAATTAGGGATTGTAATTCCATTTTCAATTATTTATGATTTTTTACACAAACTTACTCTTTCTTAAAAAGTGGGCTGTCTAGATTAAAATTCTTATTTTTAAAAAAAGTATTCCTGGTGGAAAACAACACAACCAACTCACACAGAATAATAATTTCAAATTCACTATTCTAGGATAAAAACTAGAATCCTGATTAAAATTTGTATGGCTCAGCAATTAAGAGAACAGAAACACTATTCCATAACTAACATGTCAAATCAAATAAACTATCACCTCCTCTGAACAGACGTCAAAAAGAATTTATACCTCAAATTTACTCAGGTGATCATTCTAAACAACAAATACGTTCGGAAAAAAACACCACTAATTTCAAAATAGAAAGAAAAAAAATTATCAAATATAATTTTTGCTGTTACTTACCATAACACACCATTCTTCAGAATGCAGTTGCTGGGTTTACAAAACTGTGCTATTAGATGAGAGAGAATGATGATGATAAAGCAATACCTAAGAGGTTTGATTTTTTTTTTTTTTCGTGTCATAACAGAAAAAAAACCTCCACAGTTACTTACTCTGGGGTACCAAACTTACAAACTTACTCACATGGTACCCATTCCTCCTCTTGCCTTTCCCCTCTGTCTTGGTAGGGGATCTTTTTTGACAGTGTAGAGGTCAAACACGAACACAAGGCCAGTGGATGAGGCCAGAATCAGAGAGGAAGAGGGAAGTAATGACTGCAGAATGTCTTTGCTTGGAGTCTTTCACCAGTCTCTGCAGCTTGCCAAAGATTGTGGGTGTGATGACGAAAAGCATGGACCTCAACAGTCCACCAGGATGGTCAATCACTCAGAGGAAGTCTGCTGCTTGCAGTACATTCAGATGCTGGTGAACAAGAAGAGGCAGAGAAGCAGGGATGTGCCATCAATTGCAGTCACGATATCCCTGAGGTCCCTTTGTTCCATGAACCCTGACACTTCATCCTGCAACAACATTTGGAACAGGAGAGTACATAATGAGCCCCTAGGTTGAAAAAGCATAGCTATTTTTATGATCTTACGCTCCCCTGAATGGAACTCACATTTCTTCTGCAAATGGAGAGAAAACAATCTTGGCTTTACTGTGATGCCTGTGTGTATTTTGTGAAAGCATACACTGCACAGTAGGTTTTTCATCTGCAGTAATCAATGGCCAAATATTTTTGTGTAGCATTAAAAAGAAATCAATGGTCAAGTTTTTATTGAAAAAATATCTAGCCCACATTTATATGACAGCAGAATATAGTAAAATACAATACATCTGTGAAGTGAAACAACCACAGGTAGATTGTTCCTGGTCCAGTAATTGACACAGTTTAGAGTCTAAGGGAAAGTTTTATGGTTCACATTAGTTCTTGAACAGCAGGGACTCACAAAGCAAATACCAACACAATCTTTGCTGGGAACCCATCTCTCTCCAGACTTTCAGCAGCTCTTAAAATCCATGGTCTCGTTATCTTGCATACAGCAGGCTTCTTCCTTGTATGACTTTGTTTGTTTATTTATTTAAACAGAAGACTGTTTTCTAGTGCCAAGATGCTGTGAATTGTCAAGACTGCTGAGTTCTGCTGAAGCTGCAGGACCTCTTCATTGACACTCATCTCCATATCTGGCTGATACAGCGATTGATAGGCAGCCTCTCGTCACAAGCAGGCTCTCACTCACAGATGAATGATCACAGTCACGTCTTTTTAATGTACTCCAAGGTTACCTTGGCATCTAGATTAAGTTTAAAATACCTAGCAGTCAAAAATAACTTCTCAAATTGGCTGTGGGGAAGAGTGACATTCTGCAAGTCTTCCCTGAAAATGCATTGAAGAGGGCACTGTGGAGTGCTGCCAGGACCCTTATCAGTATGAGCACTTACTCATTCCCGTCTTGATGGGCATTATCAATAGCTCCTTCTAGGCAGGCTGCATTTCATATTTACAGCTAATGCATTCATAATGGAGCCATCAAACCTTTTATTGTTACTTTAATTTGCTTTCATATCAGTTTGGCTAAAACTTGGGATTTTTCCCTGCAGTCTCCATCCCTTCTTCTACCAAATTCCCTCCTGTTTCAGAATATTTTAACTTTCTACGTTTCAGAGTTGAAGCTAGTGAGACCTGCTGATCTGGCATGCGAACAGACTAGCACTGCATTTCTAGATATGGACAGAACATCTCATGCTATGGCAAAATCTTCAAGAGACTGCTCCTCAGTCCCAGAGCTCTTGAGTTTCTGCCGTTGCTCACAGCCCTGCCCTAGGAATTAGCTTTCCTATTAGGAAATTCTTCACAGTTTTTGATGTTGTGGATGATATGCAGACTGCATTCCTTGACCTCGTCATCAGGATGTAGCAGCTTCAACGGACTATTGTCACTGGAGCTAATTTGAAATGTACAAGAGAGGCAATTAGGATTTGCCTACATCTCTGCACCCTTATCTCTATGCTCGTTTTAAGAGTGCTGATAATATTACGTTGCTATGAATAGATTTCTCCCTACTTTACATGTACTTATGCCTGGCTATTTCCGATTAATGGGCAAACCACAGGAATTCCATTCCTAGATACAACATGGTCTTGGAAAATTCTCATGGCACCCACAAACCCAGTAGGTCTTCAGCTAAATGGGTGAAGACTGCATGGGTTATTTCAGAAATTGGGTAGCAAAGAGGATCTATGAGAAAGAGATGTCTTCTGGTAACTGTCCTCACAGGAAAGTAGTAGTTTATCTGTGGTTTATCTCTCTGTAGAGGTGCAGGAAGATCACACAGATCTACACCCAGTTAGGTTAGCTTCATAAAACCCTTATCCTTCCTTAAACAGGGGAACCATTCTGGATCTCTGCTTCTATACTCTTCTAGAGAGGAAAGGATGTATCTTGGAGGAAGCCTTGAACAACAGAAGTAACAACTGCAAATACAGTTGGAGAAAACATGGTATTGTTCTAACTGGAGTACGTTCATAAAAATATCTAAGCAAGTCATACATCACAGAATGTTGTTGAAATAAAAAAAAAATAAATTTTCACACACTGAAAATAAAAAAGGGACAAAAAATGGTATGGAAGAAAACAAATCACATACATGACAAAAAATTCTATTATGTTGAAGTCAGCAGCAATAACCATAATCATAATTTCTTCCTTCCTTTGCATTAATATTTGTCTTTTTTTACTATCACGTGCTTACTAACATGCCAATTTGAACAGCACATGCGAAGAGTACGTGGACCGTCCCCTTCTCTGAGGATTGCCTCATAAATGGGTAGGTGAAGTGATTACTAAAACCTCACTAGAGGTTCTTTCATTTAAGGCTGTGAACAAAAAAAAATTGACTGTGATTGTAGGAGATACATGCTTCATTGCTATGACAGATTCACTATAAGTGTTAATTATTTCCAGTCTTCTAACAGAGCATGCATGTATGCAGCTGTTCAGATGGGAGCCTGCTCTCCTACCATTCAGTTCACTTCCATGTATACCAGTTAATTTCTAGAAATATTCTCTCATGTAAACCATGTTATCTGATGAATTTTGCTCCTGCAAATGTAGCATCTCCTTATTCCCAGGCCTGCTGTGATTTTTAACAAGCTTAGCTTGATAAAACAATCTTCAGACTAGTTTCAAACTAAGGACTAGGATAGTTTTAGGTTCATTGACACCGTTGTTATTAAGCTAGACAATAAAAAGACAATGAGAGATGGGAGTGCTGTGTTATTAAAATGATTTGATCTTCCCTACTTATGACCTTGGATTTTGTTGCTGAGGTCAGGATATGGACAGAAGACAAAATCATAAAGAACGGCAACTCTCTTTAAAAAAAAAATATTATGACGATCTTTCTCCACCAGCCACTGACTGGAAAAGTTTATGAATGAACACTAAGTTTCCTGAGGCAGGAGGCTGACAAGGAAACATCGGTCCTTGAATCTATGAGGTGCTGGTTCATATTCAGCCTAAGAATGGTAAGAGTAAAAATTATCCTCATAAAAGCACTGTTTATATTAAATGAACTTGCTGAGGTAAAAATATGTTTCCAGGAGGTAGAAATGCTGTGCTCCTTATCACAACTGGCACCCTTTAATCTGTTTTAGAATGGATCTGATTAAAATTAAATCTAGAGATATCTGCTGGAGAAGCTTATTCTCTAGATCAATACAAAATTAGCAGTTTCTTGGTTTCTAGTGGTTAAGTCTGTACTCTACTTCTTCTAAAGTCAGTGATAAAGTACATATTCACCACGACAGAGCAGAATTAACTGGACTACAGCACCACTCTTTAGCAAATACCACCCATATGTAATAAAAAAAACAATGGTAGTTTTACAGCTCAGACCTGGACTAGGACACAGAAGATCTAGATTAATCTCCTAGCTCTACCTTAAAGTTCCTGCGTGACTGAAAAAAATGTCATGCCATCACTGTACATCAGAGCCATCAGATTGACAAAAGAACAAAGCAGCCTTCCATCCCTTGACTTCTTGTCTTGGTCTAAATGGGATAAAGAAGATTTATCTCCATCTCCTACTTTCCTGAACACCATACTTGTAGGAACATAGCGCAATCATGAAGTGCTCTTATATGCATTGAATCCCAATAGGCACACAAGCCTAAAACTAACGAGACCAACACCAAGTAAAGGGCTGTTTGAGCTCATGCTAACAGGGCAGCTATCAGACATGTTGCTCTGGGAGCCATCTCATTCTGTACAGTTGCACAGAAACCCCCAATTTAAACACCTATTAAGGAGAAGCAGTTGAGCTGTGACACCAAAAAACTTTGAACACACTGATGCAGTTTTCCAAGAAACCAACTCTGGTATCTCCCTTCTGCGCTTCAGCACTGATGCGTCCTTTGTCAAAGACAGTACATTGTTCATTTCTCTTCTCCAAGTACAAATGTCTTGCAAGTCAATTCTGTGGTTAACGAAAGCTGACAAAAGGAGGTTTATATAATATACCGTGCAACAATACCCACTGCCACTCACTCAAAGAGAAGATACTTCAAGGGCAGCCTGCTCCTATGTGACACAACTACTGCTTTGCCAAACAGAAGAGATGACTTGCAGCAGTAACACTGTTTCCTGCTTGAAGTCCCTCAGCTAGAGTGTTAACGTCTATCTCGTGGCACATTTGAAGATTAATTGGTATCTTAGCCTGCAGTGGTCCAGTTAATTTAAACACAAACACACTCCGTGGAGAGCGCAGAGCCTGAAGGAGGTTGGAGGGGAAAGCTGGTGGGCTTTGAAGGAAGTGCAGCCTGCTAATATCTGCAAAAACTGAACAAGAAATAGATAAAACTAAATTAGAGATCTATTAAAAATAAATTAATGGCATCTGCAAATGAAATTAAATCTAACATAATCACTGTAATAGCAGGGTCTCTGGTGAGCTTTAATGCTTAATTTTTTCTTCTATTTGATGAAGGCATCTATTAATTAAAAATATTTATACAAGGTAGAAGCTTGACAGGAATACTCCATGCAGCAATTCTTAAGGGAGCTGCTTCTGTTAATCAGCTATTTTAGAAGAAAATGCCCGTACTCTATACAGCAAATGCAAGACTACTTCAATAGATCTTATTTAAGGTCTGTGCTTTCTAAATATCCTCTGTGGCTAGAACTGGATGGAGTAGGCTGCTTTCTACAGATAATATAATACACTTTTCCTTCTATTGTTTAGTTAGCTTGTACTGAAAATAAACCTTCATCTTATCCTTCCCCTCCATTTTACTCCCCTTTTATTGTTAACCTTTCATTGAATTGTGGAACATCCAAGTACAAAAGCAGATGATCTGATATACATTAACGTATTGTACAAATGAGCAGGACAAAGCTAAACACACATTCAATGGTGGGCACGAAAATATTATCAGACTTTGAGGCAGGGACAAACCAAGATCATGTGTCATTAATGAGACTATTCAAAGTAATTTTGGTGAAGTTATGATTCCATTGTCATCCAGTACTGAGAAGGAAACACTTAGCATTTGAAAAAAGAGCTGTTAATCATTATGTAGCTCTCTGGGGGACTAACTCTTTCAGGATTTTCGTCTTTGTTTTCCCTTATCCTTTTTTTCCTTTCTTTTTTTTTTCCCCTCTCATCTTTTCAACAGAAGCAGTGCTATGAAAACAGAGAGGATTAGAAGTTGTCCCTGACATTTCATTGTAAGGTTGTTAGTTTTGTCTTTCTGCATTTATTAGTTTGAATTCTGTATGAGGCACCTGTTGGCTGTTGAGAATAAATCAACAGGAAGGTCACAAAGGGGTTTGTATTGTATGCTTGCCTTTTTAAGCCTGTTGGGAACTCACTGCTTTGCCATACAGGAATAAATGCTGGAAAGAAGGCCAACCATGCTGTTTAACACTATTTCATTATGTGAATTGTGTGTGAATCCTGTAGGCTCCTCGAACAAAAGGTGATCTTAAAGTCCTGTTGCTAATATTGTCATAACTAACTCATGCTAGTGATGGCAGGAGCATCAATTCATGCTACCAATTAAGTAAGCAATAGTTAAACTTATCTACCATAGCTAGTGCTATGTTGCATGGAGAGAAATAAGCACCGTGAAAGGGCACTTAGAGAAATAAACAGCGAAGGTGATGTATAGATGTAGCTTTCTGAAAGCTCTGATAAAAAGGCCTGGCTGTGCAGTCCATCATGCTTAGTAAGTCAAGGATGGGTGGTATAAAAGCAAGTGATGAATGTGTTAAATTGCTAAAAAGTGGAACAGGAGGACAGCCTAGGACTTGGACTTCATGGTTTGTTTTGATTATCCTACTGCTATGATATAACACTGTGGCTGGCCATGTGGGAACAACAGAATAAATACTGCAAGTCCCCTCCCTTTTTTAATCCAGCTGCAATGCAGTCAAAGGAAGGAACAGAGCTGAAGCAAACACTGGAGTAAGGAATTTTTCTTTTTCTTTTTTTTTTTTTAAAGAAAGAGGAATAAAATAAAACACATTTTAACATACAACTCGATATACATTATGGCTCATGAGAAAGTCCAGTTGCCCAGGCCTTTTAAAAACTACAGGTGGGCTTTACAATGAGATCTGTTTCTCAGCAACAGTGCCCATTTCTTTAGCACTGCAGTATATACAGAAGACTATTACGCTTGTCTGAGGAATGGAACACAAACTCAGTGCCCTCCTTGGGATGGGGAGGAAGAGGGATGCAACCCTCCCAAATCCAAAGCCTTTCTCACCTGGCAATAGGCGCCACAGGCACTCACTGCCCCTTCCCAAGAAGCTGCATCACTCCTATGAGAGAAGAATCCAGCACTGATGAGGGCAGAAAGGAGGAGCAAGGGGAATTGCACTCCAGTCCCTGTCCTAAGTATTGCTTATGCATTTTGATTGAACGTAGC
>JAAGAY010132941.1:0-25471 GCA_011801015.1 Ardeotis arabs | reverse complement strand
AGCGGGCGGCCCGGCCCCGCCGCCCCCCGGCCGAAAGTTGCGCGGAGCCGCAGAACGCGGCCAGGGCTCTGTGTCCTTCCGCCGGCCGGCGCGGCGGGAGGGGGAGGGGAGCGGGAGGGGCCGCGGCCGCCCCTCGCTCCGGCCGGTTATGGAAGCCGAGGGACCGGGCTGCCCGCTCCTGGCCGCAGCGGGGGCTCCGGGAAAAGTTGGGATCGTCCGGCTTGGGGGTCAGGGAACGAACCTGAACCTCGTCGGTGGCGAAGTAAACAGCTCGAATCGACATGGGACTGGAATCTGGCACAGGAGGTGCCTGGGGTGCTTACTTTGTTTGAGCCAACCTGTTTTAACTTAACGAAAAACAGTTAAGTTTAGGCTGAAAGCAGCATGTTTTCTTGCTTTTACAGTACCTTGCTACCTAAATCACAGAAGATTTACACTAGCTTAATAAAATTAATCTAAAATTATACTGTCTTCAAAGGCGACTTAGAAAAAATCCGTATGATATAAAGCTTAATTTAAACAAACACCTAAACATATTCCTAAGTAAAGCACTCACTAAATCAAAAGCAGAGTGATGTCCCCGGAGAAGGAGGTTCCTCGGCGTCTCTCAGCACGGCCGCACCAGCTCTCTCTAGGAAAAGTCACTTTTAAACTCAGAAGATACAGATTGCAACAAATAATCACATAACCAAGATTATAAAAAGGAGTTATCTTCAGTGAGGAAAGCAACACAGGGTCCTACATTTCCGATGTAAACTGCGTGCCCCTCGCTGCTTTCCTAGGGAAATCACCCGCACACTGCGCTCATGTGGATGGATGCGTTCCCTTAATAAATCCTAAACTTATTTGCTAATTTCAACGAAGGAAAATGAGATCACATTGACACACATTTAATGGAAACAGAGAAGGTAACTCCAGGTAGTTTCCCTTCTGGCAGAACAATTTCTGGTATTCCGCCTGTCGCCCAGCGCTGGAAGCACAACCTGCTCCACACAGACCTTTCTGAAGACTTCACCACCTCCAAAGTGTCACAGGAGCCAGGAAATAATTGCTTTAATGTAATCAAAAGCCATATAACCCACAGATAACGTTCTCCATTCTAAAACTGCCTGGAAGAACCTAACTGAAGTCTGAGTACAGCCCCTCATCAGCCAGTCCCCGACGGGCCTCTCGCGCGCTAGATTCCCACGGAACACCAATTCCCTCCTTGGCACGGAAGGGAAGAGGTTCTGTCCCTCACACAACTAATGGACCGTCGGATGATGCTTCCCGGGCCACGAAGGGACGACAGAGAAGACATTCACAGAGGAAAATCACAGCTTGGAAGAACAGTGGGAACTCTTCACACCAAGCACATAGAGAACTACCCTTTAAATTACACTGAAAAAAGTTTAATTTCTTAAATCAGTGGAGTGGTAATACCTTGGCGCTAGTATTATTTTCAGCATTTGGGGTTTTTTTACTCTTTTAGGAAGAAAAAAAATCTTTAACTTCTTTTTTGCAGCCTCATCTTAGGTGCACTCTCATACGAAGAAAATTGTGAATATTCGAGTATTTCCCTCCTCATCTATTACCATGATTATTTTGTCCAACAACATCTGCAGAGCACGTCAGATTAATTTTCATTTGGAAATACAGTTCTGGGTAGTCCCCTTGTCATATGGATCTTAGTTTCATTCTAATTCATACAAATATTTCTGTTAGAAATAAGGGACAGTCCGGCAAGTGCTCTGCTCGTAGAACTATTGAGTCACCACATTTAATGTTCTTTTCACACGAGTCATTACGGATGGAGCTCACCACAAAACACATCTCACCCCCCATAATTTGCACTTACGTGGCTCTTAATGTAGTAAAATCTGGGGGAGTTCACTCAATTATTGAAGATACTTGGTTATCCAAGGTCCAGAAAATCCTGGTTACGCGTGTCAGAGTTGGGGGGGGGGGAAGTTTCACAGGATTGCTGTGTATCGTTATTTTGACCATAAAGTGTTTCCATGACAGAGATGCAAGTATTCAAAGCCAGATGACTTGAACAATGGCACCCATGCTTTTGATGAATTAGTTTGCATTGTCTCATCCGATCCCCTCTTTTATCGTACGTAGATAAGACATCTTATGCATTCACATGGTTTTGACGTTGTCACACACAGACACTTACTGCCACTACCTGGATTCCAGATGCTGCAGAACAGCACACCATCCTGTTCACCAATGTCTCCAAGGGAAGTGGGGGGTTTGCACTCCAACTAGAAACAAACATAGAAAATTATGCATGTTATACCACACAGCAGGTAGTTCCATACAGGTCTCAAGTCTAGAGCTAAAGTACGCTTTAAAGAAAGTGAATTTTTTAGGTTTTTGTTTTACCTTTTTTTTTTTTTTGGGAGGGGTTTACTTTCTAAACAGCATATTTATGCTTTTGGTTCTCCTGTGCTTATACAGCACTAGTTGTAACTTCCAGAGGCACCATAAATCACAGGTAATCCTACCCTAGCTGCAGGTCCTGGAGAGCTGGCGTGTGTCAAGCAGAGGCTTCCGAATGAAATACAACCTTTCATCAAGTTCCACCAGCTTTTGAGAACAGGGAACATCAAAAAGGCCATGCTGCTCAGACCAAAGGTCCACCTCGCCACCAGCCCATCTCCAAAATAACAACCCAGCATAGTGTCTGTTCTTTTCAGTTTAACCGCTCGTATGATTCCATGATTCTGTGTTTTCAACATAGTGACTGTTCAGCGAGGTTCTGGAGAGGGGAGACGAGTTTGCCTTGTGCCTGTTCTTGGTATCACGTTGTTTCCAGAGCAACAAGAAAGAACCATCACTAGCCAGTACAGGATGCTCCGGGACGTATGTAAGAACCAGGCATGGGCAGAGCCGTCCTGTGTCTGGCATATTCCCATTTCTGCCAATAAGAAAATTAAGAATTTCTCAAGCCAGGAGTTGCATTTGATTGTTGTTCTTAATGGCTATTGAGGGCTTATCCTTTTTTAATTTATTTGGTTCATATTGAACAATTTTAATTACTCAGCAGCTGTACATACAGAGATCATTAAAAAAAAGAGTCAGCAAGTAATGAAACTTTTTAATACTGTCAGCAGGGCAAACATATTCCATGAGGGCAACTCTTTGAAAGTCAGTCAAGGAGATCCAGATCTTGAGGGGGAAGACTTGTATTTGTTCTGCATCAAATACAGGATAAATACATCGCCACTGAAAGCTCTACGTCTGGCTCCTGGTAAAATCTGAGATTTTAGACAGTCGTCTCCATCACCTCATCTCTAGCTGTAAAATGGAGGTTTTACAGCGTGGAACGCACTGTGATCAAACCAGGGTTTTGCGGCTGGTGCTACAGAAAGGCCGTTGCCTCCTGGTTGCTGGGCAGACCACGCAGAGCGGTGAGTCTCTCTGCGTTTGCCTTAGCAGGACTCGGGGTCTCCTACTCACGTTCTTATTTTCATGAAACTTGTAGGGATTTAGTGTCTTTGAGTCAAGTACTCTCTGTTAAAATGGATTAAAATTGGAAAAAACATTTAGAAGTTATTGGAAAGACAGACAAACAGATGAACTGGTAGTGCAACCGCATAAACAGATCTTCCATAAAGAAAAAACAGACTAAAAGCAGTTACAAAAGGTGCTTGCCGTAATGTTGTTCTGATTGAAGTCGATGGATATGAAGCTGTTGGCTTCAAAGGAGGACCACAGTATAGCCTGTCTAGTGTCTCTTCAGCAGCATTTCCAGTGCAAACGTCACAGCCTGTCAAAATAACTCAAATTACATGTGAAAATTTTTCAGTAAGTTCCATAAGAAAAATTGTTCTTCCAAAGTTGAGAGATTTTTCTTTCCAACATCGTCTTGTATTAATCCCCTCTTTTTCAAACTGCACACACAAAAAAAAAAAAAATCAAATCAGTTGTATAGCTGAAGGCAATTCCAAAGTTCGCAGTCGCTGCTGATGGCGATTGCAGCGATGGTTATCAGAGGCCTTGGCAGCTGCGGTGCCATCGGGGCCCTGGCTCACAACTGCAAATGCAGGGCTGCCGAGCCCAAGCTGAAGTTCAGAACATACTTTTACCTCCGGGAAGCAAGAATTATGGTGCAGTTTGCGAATTTTTTTCCATGTCAGACTCAGTTTAAGGTTTTTGAAAGGCTACTGTTACATAAGTAAGCTTAAATACTGCCTTCCACTTTGAGGCTTTAAATACTACAATCTCTGCGCTTACTTTCAACGATAAGGAAAATATTTTAGCAGCACAAATAGAAGACTCGCAGCAGAATCTTGCCCTCCTGGATCATCTCAAAGTTTTGGGTTTCCCTTTGGCGGAGCTATGATTTTCTGTCTGGACTTTCGACTCTGCCAATAATCGGGTAACTTTGTAGGGGCCAGTTTAATTTTCTTTATCTCAGCTGCCTCACATGTAAAATGAGAGCAGACAATAACCTCTCTTAAGGGGCTGCCAAGAAGAACTAAGCTATAAGATCCTCAAATGAAACACATACTAAAAACAGGTTTTAAGTAATTTAACATTTAAAACTAGAAGGGGGTAATATTCTGCATACCTATATGGCTGTATTTTGATTTTGGATTATAGGATAGATGTACACAGAAAAACCCTTAGGTAATTTATACAAGTTACTACTGGGGATATACACCTTCGTTTAAAAAAGCTAATAATGGTCATCTAAAAAAAAACTCTCATTATTGCTGCTTCATACATAAAGATTTAAAGAGAAGCTGCCTGCGTCTTCTTTAAGTACCTTTTCAGACTTAATGAGAAATATATTTTAAAATTACTGCCTGTAGAAGTATTACTAGAATATATACATACGACCTGCGTTTCCTAACAGCTGTACAATACCTAAAAAATATCTTAAGATTCTATTACCTGTGAAAGCAAGGATTTTCTATTTTTTTTTATATGCAGAAGCCATAAATTTAACTTTCTTTTTCTATGTAAAATTCCGCTCACCCAATTTCTCTCTTTCTCTGATTATGTTTTAAAATATGCATTAATTTCAATAGGAAACAGTTTCTATGGTTACACCTTCTACCTGATATTATAAAAACACTGTAAAACACGTTGCCACTCACTAACAGTACAGCCTTTAAGCTCTCCTTAAATGAAATAACAAGAGGAACCATTAGAGTACCAGTTAAGCAAGACCCGCTTGTTGGGGGAGCTGTTGTTGGTCGGGTATTTTTTGTTTTGTGCTGCAGCTGGGTATTTGTATATTGCATTTACGGTGGTTAAACTGGAACAGTAAAATAGCATGAGGTACGTATAAATAAAAATAAAAAATTTTTACTCCTTAGTCTGTGAGACAAGGCCATTTCTTGCACAACTCCAAAGAAGCAGGAAAATCTCCTCATCGTAAATTTTACAACTGTTTGGGCATTTGTAGCTAATAAATGAAATGAAACAAAACATTACAGAGGTTGACTCTGAGTTATTGCTTATTTGCATGTCACATTTTTGGAGCACGTTTCTCACCTCTCCGTTACAGGATGCACAGTACCCACGCAGGGCAGCAGGGCTGAGAGGCCCAGAACTGTGAGATCTGGCGCAGATGCAGATCGGGGAAGAGGTCCCTGGAATAGCTAAAGCTTAACTTTGAAAAAGAGGTCTCCACCTTTTATTTTCCATAGAAGAGGCTTTATTTTGGTTGATAAGAACACGGTTTTAAGAAGCCTGTAAGAGCTTTCTTGAGACACGAACAGTTTCCTGTGGGATTGCGTTTCAGTTAACGATGAACAGTGATGCTTTGGTACGTAAGTAACTAACTGCTGTGACACAAGAGAACACCGGAACTCTCAACTTTCACACCACAATATGCGCGATACTGGTTGTACTGGGTTTGCATGGCGAGGTTTTGGTAGCGGGGAGGCTAAAGGAGCGGCTTCTGTGAGAAGCTGCTGGAAGCTTCCCCTGAGTTTGACAGAGCCAACGCCAGCCGGCTGCAAGATGGATCCGCCGCCGGCCAAGGCTGAGCCCACAAGTGACGGTGGTAGAGCCTCTGGGATGAGAGAGTTAAGGGGGGGGAAAGCAGCAGAGAGAGGAGTGAGATGTGAGAGGAACAACTCTGCAGACACCAAGGTTGGGGAAGGAGGTGCTCCAGGTGCTGGAGCAGAGATCCCCCTGCAGCCCGTGGTGGCCCACAGAGGAGCAGAGATCCCCCTGCAGCTCGGGGAGGACCCCACGGAGGAGCAGAGATCCCCCTGCAGCCCGGGGAGCCCACGGAGGAGCAGAGATCCCCCTGCAGCCCGGGGAGGACCCCGCGCCGGGGCAGGCGGGTGTCCCAAGGAGGCTGTGGCCCGTGGAGGGCTCACTGGGGCAGGCTCCTGGTAGGACCTGTGGCCCCGTGGAGAATGGAGCCCACAGTGGAGCAGGTTTGCTGGCAGGACTTGTGACCCTGTGGGAGGGACCCCACGCTGGAGCAGGGGAAGAGTGTGAGGAGTCCTCTCCCTGAGGAGAAAGGAGCAGCAGAAACAACGTGTGATGAAGTGACTGCAACCCCCATTCCCCATCCCCCTGTGCTGCTGGGCGGGGAGGAGGTAGAGAAATCAGGAGTGAAGTTAAGCCTGGGAAGAGGGGAGCGGTGGGGGGAAAGGGTTTTTGAGGTTTGGTTTTGTTTCTTGTTATCCTACTCCAGTTTATTGTTAATAAATTAAGTTACTTTTCCCCAAGTCCATTTTGCCTGTGACAGTAACTGCTGAATGATCTCTCACTGTCCTTATCTTGACCCACAGGATTTCATTGTATTTTCCCTCCCCCATCCCTTTAGGGAGGGTGAGTGAGCGGCTGCACGGTGCTTACGTGCCAGCTGGGGCTAAGGGACGCTGCCGCTCTTGTGACCTGCTCAGTGCCACCTTCTAGGTCTGACTTAGCTCTGTTGTATCCAGGGTACAACATCCCCATGTATAATTTGATTTGCTGACCTTCTGAGGTCCCTTCCAACATGCATTATCCTGTGATTGTATGATGCTATGATTCTTCATATTAGTTGGTTTCACATTTCTTTTGAGCCCTCACACCAGAGAAACGGTGCCTGGAAAGCTGCTATGGGTACAGAGAACTTTCTCACAGAGAACAGAATGATGATGCCTCTGACCTACAGCCTTTAGAAAGGTTAGCAATGAAATATCAGATAGTCTCTCAAATGTAGAAAAAAAATCAAACCAGTTTGTTTAGCAGGATGTAAAGCCAGATTAAAACTAGGACAGAAAGCTTTTGGGGGAATAGACACATGCTAAGTGAACGTGGCTGCTGCCACTGCCACCCTGCGGGGCCTTACAGGATATCACAGAATGTGTCAACGCGATTTATTTTTATGAGTTATTCCTATAGGCATTGTGTATGTATTCAGTGAAGATTAAAATGAGTTATTTCTTTAGAGGTACTACATTAAGAATCACCATAATGTTATAGTTTAATTTGGTAAAATAAAAGATCCCACTCACTGAACATAAATCAGTACAACAGAGCAAATACCGTATCCAGATTCCGTGACAGAACAATTCACAAGGCTGAACACATTTTTAAAAGCCAATGAAGTCAGAAACAAAACAGTTGAGGGAATGGGAAAAAATATTTCCCAGTTTTGAAGCCATATACTCAGAGACATATTTCCTGTATTGCAGGATGTCATTTTCTTAATTATATCTGTTAGCCCTTCAAGAACTTACGTTGTGGTTCCCACTGTTGCCCACTGTTTAAAAGAGGTTACCAGTCTGTCAGTTGCCCATAGAGGCACCAGTTTCAGAAGAACCTGTGATTTCAACCCACAAGACTGTAATTATCTCAAAAACATTATTTCCAGTGGGTTTTGTGTTTTCCTAATAACCCATACTGAAGGTCTCACTGCAACTGGTACAGGACTGCGGGTGCGACGTTTCCCGAGCCGTACGCGTATCTCCAGCAGGTGCTGGTTTGGATGGAGTCAGTACTCCCTGTGCTTTCAGTCACTGCTGCCCGCGCAAACTATGGCTGTGTGCTGGAAAGCCATTTGAATTCTCCTTTGCTAAAACTTTCTAGGGCCAGGCTTGGCTGCTGGCTGTGACTGATGTCCCCTGAGCTGTGCTCGCTTTGCCGGATACAACTGGAGTATGTTTAAAGCTTTAAGCAATACAGAAGGTTTCACTTCTGTGCATGACAGGACATCGAAATAATCCATGCTTCCACTTTATACATAAAGCAAATATCTACTTCTAAACAAAAAAAAATCTCATGTCATTAATTTTGAAGATTATTACTTCATTTAGTTTTGTATATATGTAGATAACTGTTGTCATCTTTTCATATTTCTATATTCCTTTTTTCCCCTTCCTGTCTCATAGTGTGTTGTGATTAGGGTAGACTCTTGGTTCCTACACTTGCTTTGTCTTCATCATTAAATGCAAGTTTTTGTGGCAGAACACTTACACATAAGAATGTAACTGTGCCTGTGCATTAGTTATATACATATATATTTACGTACATAATTATACATTCCTATCAACTATAGCACAAGGTACTTGAAAAGACATATAATAAAATAATTGTTAAATGTTAAAACATTATTTATTAAATCAAAATTTGTTTTTAACAGATGTCTCAAGTACTTACTTGAGTGTAGGCTCTTCAATACAAATTCAGTTCTAGTTAAGTGTGCTTCTTAAAAACATCCATGGACACAAAAGCAAGAAAAATCAGAAAATCTGATTCTGTCACATTCCAGGACAGTTATAAGGCAGTTTCACTTATAAAGGGACTTAAAGCTCGGGAGCATTTGGGGCACTACGTACCAGAAAGGAAACCACGCTCACAAATGACTCACCACGCATTGCAGGAGGAGAATGATCCTGGGCGCCTCAGAGAGCGGTGGTACCCATCCAAAGGCTGTCCGGAGCAACAAGGAGCCTGAGGAATGAACAGCATGTGTAAGCGTTCTCCTGTTTTCTCTACACGTGTGTTCGCTTTTTGGTTTTGACTGAGGAAAGACCGGCCGTGTTCGTTCCCGCACGCGAGGCGTGGGCCCAGAAGCAGAGACGACGGGCGATGGCCCTTGCGCTTTGCGGGCAGCGGGAAGCGGGGCTGGCTGGCCGCCTGCTCTGCGCTCCGCAGCTACAGCTGTGCCAGCCAGCTCAGAGGGGCAACAGCTGTGTAACGACTCCACACCGCGCAGCAGGTGTGATATGCACAGCAAAGAGAAGATTTGGTGAAAAAGTAGAACTGGCCGTGCCTTAGGTCTCAGATGTCATTTCAAATCCTGTTGTCTCTGATTCAGTGCTGGACATTTCCTTAAAATACGCAAAGACCTGAAATAAGAGATTTGATTCAGAACTTTGCTGTAGTGTGTATAAATACAAACGCTGGGCATTAGTGTACGGTTGCCCAGGCCCAATCATTCCAAACATACAAGCACAGAACTTTTCTGCCAAGCAGAACCATCAAAAGTCTTTGGTTTGATAGCTTAGTATCTGAGAAGTAAGAATTTATTTTAGATAGCTTGGAACTGTGGACACCTTGGGCACAATTCATTTTATGCTATTCATGCCAGTGAATCAGACTCAAAAATTGTCATCACAGGACGTCCTCACTGATGTAACTTGTTGGTTAAATATGACTTTTTTTTTTTAAATTGGACTTGTTTACATCTACATAAATATATATACAGCACATGTTAAACACACTCTACCTGCTGTCCCTTCTGCAGAGATGGTGAATAAATAATTGGAATGTACCTGCCTGAAGATATACCCTTCCCTAGAGCACATTATTTAGCTGCCACAGGTAAAGCTATTTGCCGTGGCCCATACACCGGTGCAGAAGTACTAACCTGCCCACCAGTCTCCTGCAGACAGGAGCTAACACACAACTGCCACAGCACCACCAAGAAGTTAGCCTGTAACTGGGTGGGAAAAAGAATTGCCAGCAAGATTATCTTATTTTTGCCTTCTGAAAGAAATGTGCCTTGGCTGGTAGGTACTGCCTTGGAAAACAATATTCAGCTAGAAGCCCTTGAACAGGGAATTAGTCACATTCCTGGTTGCTTTTCCTGTGCCCAGGAGAGTTTGTGACAAGCACAGACAAGTGTGAAAAGCTGCAATAATAAATCTAGAGCTAACATTCATTTCAAGAGTTGGTGTCCCTGGAGCATGCAGGGAAAGTGTAATTCTCTAGCATTCCTTAAAACACTCGAAGCAAAGGGTATTATTCTGCCTATGAAGACGTTCTCAGAAATTTAATTCTATGAGTGCTCCTGCCTTTAGAAGCACTGTAGGAGAGAGAAACCCCTATGCCTTCAAGAAGCATTCATTCTCAGAGAAAAAAACAAGCCACAGTAAATCCTCAGATACAAGGTTGGATGCAAGTAGCAGGCATTTGTTTCTAATTTGCGTTGATCTTATTTCGTTGCAAATTTTAATTCATCTCTTCCAAATGAATATGGAACATTTCATTTGCTGATCGTTTGCATTAATGTGGTCAATATAATTGGAGCTGAAGTGAGCTGCTTGCCAGACTTTCTAACTGCTGCCAAGAAAAACTTGGGTGTCATTTTAGAAAAATCCATGGGTGGAGGAGGAGGAGATCATGACCATCTGTCTATGCATCAAAGGCTAAATCATTATAGGGGAAAAATAACTCCTCTGTGTTTGCCAGCCGTGTTCTCCTTTAAAGTAAGTTCAGTTAGTAACTTTGGAAGATAAACATTTTCAAAATTGTCCTGTGGGCTCAAAAATTTCTTGGAAGGAAACTGGGGAAAAAATTAAAGGCTAAAACTGCACAATTTGGAAGTGAAGAAGATACCAGGAGGGTAACATTAAAGGAGAAGTGTACCGTCTCCTTGGCATCTTCTCAAACACTTCCTGTTGCGTCCCTTTCAGCTCTGGGTTCTAACAAGTATACAGAAACGGAAGCAGATAGTCCCTCGCTTGTCCTGCAGACAAATTACACGCTTTCCACGCCCCACAGCATTTACAGACTTCTTGACTTAACATTGAACAAAGGGACAACAGACCAACGGCATTCGAGAGACGTGGCAGTAAATACGCACCTGGACCTACTTGAGCCTTAGAACTTCTGGTGTCAGTCGGGATAACAGTCTGAAAAGTGAACATTCTGCAAAAATAGTGCATGGAGAAGAGGGGCATTATCTGCAGTACAGCTAATACTTTGCTCTTTTTATTTGTTTTTATTTTTGTTTTTTCAATGTACTGCAAAACCTTGGCGTGATGCTGAAATCCGTCACAAGGAGCTGAACTACGAATGTCTCTGAAAAGCCATCAGCCCTTCAAACCAGGAGCCACCGTTGCAGGAGAGCTGTGGGCTCCTTTATCAGTGGTCACTGTGACACCGAGTCTCTGCGACGAGTGAAACGACAACACACGGAAAACGCCGGTAACCACGGCAGTCCTGTTTAGGCTGCCACTTCAGCATTGCTGCTGTCCTGCTTGGGTCTGCTATGGTAACCGCTTCACTCGCCGACGTTCCACCTGCTAGCACACTCTCTCATCAACATATTTGCATTTTGCAGGGTATGACATCCAAGTCCAGACATTGGTACTTAAAAATATTGCTCTGGCTTCAGCGAGCAGGGATCCTTCATCGCATCAGTCTTCAAAGGAAAGATATACAGTTCTTATCAGGACTGTGGGGTTCTTCTTTGTATTGAGATTCTGAATTTTCTCCTGCTTTGAAGATAAGAAACCCCAGCTATCACAGACTTTATCAGAATACAAATGGATCCCTGGATTTGATAAACTGTTTAGGACTACTGGGATCAAATCCTAAATACGTGCACATTGAGAGTTCAAAAGGTGAATTAATTTCACCTTTGTGTGCTTGCTATTCTTGATTCCTATCTTTCCTGATAATAAGGAGTAAAATTTTAAAACATAACTTAAAAAAATCATGGCCTTTTGGAGTTATACTTCATGCTCTGCTCCAATATTTTAAAATAAAAAATATTTTACAAGCAGAGCACAGTGTGACTTTTGGAAGAATAATCTATTGCTCATTTTTAATAAGTGCAAAACTAAGCACAAGTGATTTTTTTATATGCAATCAAATATCAATAGTATGCTTCACATACTTGAAATGGAACAAACACAATTTTAATTTGCAGTACATTCTGAACAGAGAGCCATAGCATTCCAGCACATCTGGAATCTTTGAAGATATAGGTATATATAGATATAAAACAAGTTTATTTCTAACAGTAACTACAAAGTATTACCTCAGTCTCAGGTAATAAGATGGCAGCATGAAGACAAATGGAAAAATATAACTGCCTAACCAGGATTTTTAAGAGGTATTGACAAATCAGGCAAATTATCCTTTTACATTATTGAAGTTCAATGACATCTTGAAAAAGAAGTCAAATTCTGCAAGTTCTCTGTAAAACCAAAATTAGCTCACTTCAATGATACGGCTGAGTTTGCCAAAATGTTTGTTTGCATCAGGCTTCTTGCTTGAATTGTATGTTAACAAACTTTGCAAGCCTTTGGTCTTTAAGATAGTGCAACAAGATTTGTGTATTGGAAAAAAAAATCAAACGTTAAGAGAGTAGAACCTAGTAATTAAGCACTCCTGTAACACCTGCAGAAAACTGGTGGTAAAGAATGTATTCGTTTCATTATAATGAAAAGAATATGGATATACACACTATTTCAGAACGTTCTCCTAAGGGTTTTTAAGAAAACAGGAGGAGATACCTTTCTGCCCCGCCGCTGGGTCACAGTCCACACGGTCAACAAAGAGTTGAGTCTGCTGAACAAATAGTCAAAGAGTTGACCGCGAACAGTAAAATTTACTGTCTGAGCTGAACGATAGGATGTCCTGTAAAGCAGGAGTGTTAGAGATCTGCATGGAGGATTGAACTGGAAAACTGCCAGAAGTTCAAGGGCCACGTTTATTTTGCATAAAATGGAGCAGATGGTAGCTGACTTAATCTTTGATACCACGGTGCGGTCCGCAGAGATTATAAATCCCAGCATGAAACGCTCCCTCTCTTTCTGGCGTTGAGCGGGTGATAAAAGAAGAGACAACAGATATTTTTAAACACTTACTTTGAAAACAGGCTCTATGCTGCATTACTGCTTCTCATCTAGATTTTTCTAGCGAGAGTTCTGCTTTTAACAGCACACCGTTGATTAGTAACTACGACTAATTGGCAGTTTCTTGGCCATCTTGTTGGAGCTTTGCCTGGGGTGGCCCAGAGAGTTACCCTGTCTCTCAGGAAGTCTTTTTGCGACGTTACTCAATCATTTATAGATCTTCCATCATTGTATTTGATCTATCTGATGCTGTTCACAGGCACAACCCGATCAACCAACAGATCAAATGCTGAGAGTCAGCATCTGAAATTCTTACATTACGCAAAAAGCTCGTGGGGCATTAGCGTATTGCTAAGGAGAGGACGTCTCAGATTGTCCCTGAGGACCATAATCTAACAGCTACTTAACATGCCACCAGTGTCGAAGACTATCAGCTTTTCCGGTTGAGAATGTAAGAAAGAGACTTAGAGCCTAATTCTGCAAATCTTAAATTTAAAAATAGTTTCTCTCCTATTACGCAAAGCAAGTAAACACGTGAAAAACATGCTTTAAATAGAAATCTTAATGTGTACATCAAAATTCCATGAAATCCACACCATCTACATATGCAGATTCAGCAAGCATACGATAGAAGAATGTGTTATGGATAGTACTGGATCAGCCACCTGCTTGTACACATCTCTGTGCGGCTCCGTGTGCAATTAACACTGGGTACAATTTGTGATTGAGTATAAAGGATCTGAAGTGGCTTTAGTTCTGTGGACAAAGTTCAGCTACAAAACACCAATCTGAAAATACCGGTATTCCAGGTTGAATAAGCCTGAAGTCAGAAGAAGGACAGTACAGAATAATTTTGTTAACTGCCCACAATTTGTTTATACTGTGTAGAATCCATTGGCTATCTGATAATAAAAATTGTGATTTCATCTTTTGGGAATTTGATACGCATTTTTCTGTCATAAGATTAAAAACACAGATGCAAGAATATTCCTAAACTTCTGGAATATCCAACTACTATACTATACTATATCTGGGGATATTTTACTTTCATCTACTTGGTAGATCCCTACGAAGGCACATATGGGCTATGACATTTTTGGGCCAACTACTTTGTAAGAAAATAGTTCAAATTTGATTACTGAGAATTGATCTGTCAGTAGAAAGGTGACCTAGAAAGTAGTCATAACGTGTAATTGCTAGTGCTCCTACATCTATTTCCTTCAGAAAAGGAAAAAGGACAATGTTTTGTCACCCAAAGTGATAACCAGCGTTATTCAACGCTCACAAAGCCTCGCCTTAGCCTGCCTGCTTTGCTCTGGTCTGACTGCACCGAGCAAACAGAAATCTGGGTGGCTGCAGTGGTGGGGAGTCCACCGGCGTTCCTGCGTGTCCTTCCGATCCTGCTTCCCTTCTCCCACGCCGGTGCTGCCAAACAGTGGGAACGGCTTTATAGCTCTGTATTGTTGTCAGGATCTCTGTCTGGGCGCTGAGGGAAGCTCAAATACCTTCTGTGTTGGAGCCTGCTGGGGCTGGAGCTCTCACTGTTCTCACTACCCAGTTTCTCAGGGATAGCTCCAATCTCACGTTCGGCAACAGCTACAGAGCCAGAGTCGGATCCGCCGCTTCAACAGGAATAACGTTACAGCTGCTGTTAATTGTGACCCTGAGCAAAACCCAAGGGGCATCCCTGCAAACTACGGGGTGGTACTAAGATTTACCACTTCTGCTGAGCGCTGCCCAGAGCCTATAAAAGCAATAATATTTCAATTTTACAGATGAGATAACGTGAGAGAGATCAAATTATCGCTTTCAATATTACTGACAGTTTAGCATTCCGGATTTTTTGCTCTCATCCTAATACCGCAATAGGAAAACAAAAAATCAAGGGGAAAGCCATTCAGAAATTATTGCAACTGCATCTTTTCTCTCCCTTTGAGGATTTTGTTTTCAAGCAATGACTTCCTCTCCCAGCTTTTAATACTTAATTAGTCATTTTCATCAGCGTAGAGTTGTTCTAATTTGTTACTTCTATGTTCCAATTATGAAATATTAGAGAATTCTAAATATTTAATGGGAAGGGGATTATTAGCAATGTGCCTGTGTTGCATGCTGCATTGTTATCCTCTTTAGCATCATAAAATATACAATGTACCTGTAGCAAAGAGACCTTAGTAGAGCATACAGATGGAACGGAATTCCTAAAGCAGTCACAGGTCTGCAAGTGTTATTCTCAAGATCTCAGGACAGTCTTTTTAGATTATTATACGTGAACATTGGTGAAAAAAATCTTTCTCCATCTTCTCTTAAAATACTGTAAGTCCACATACTATTCAAAGATATACTAGTACAAAACTATCTGTTTGATTACACCCTAAAACTTAAGACCATCTAGGTTTTGGTTGGTGTTTGCCAACATAAAGTATGATATAATATGGGATATTTTACTTATAGCTTATAATGCCCCTCAGAGTATTCTGGGTTCTTTGCTCACCAATTTAAACAATTTTTTCTAATATTATTAGAGAAAGATCAGACTTTCCCAAAGGTGTGCAGAGAGAGAGTCTCATTTGGAATGGAATAGGACAAAACATTACAGTTTAAGACTTTGAGGATCACGTAGTGAGCTCTTTTGTTCACGTGTCAAGCCACTGAACGAAGACTGTTATAATATCTGGTAGTCAGTGCGAGAACACGGGGGTGGAAAACCTCCCAGATTATTCACTCGGCACTGGTGTTTTTGAAAGAGAAATCCATGGTGTAAGCAAAACATAGATTTTTTGTTTACAAGGTGACTGAAGGAAAAAGAAGGACAAGTACTTCATGGCTCCTAAGGTACGCTTTTCCCACTGGAAGAGCTAATTCTAGGTTGGCTGTATGTTTGCAATGGTTGAAATTAAATTTTACTGGCCGCTTCAAAAACATAGCAAATCAGTGTGGGATTTTGATATAAGCAAGATACAAAAATAGAAGAGCAGCCAAAACCATTCACTGCTCATAGGCAGACGTGCAGAGAAAAGCCTGCCACATACTCAGGGCTGTGCTGGAGACCAAGCTCTGCCTATGCTGAACCAGCTGCGGGAAGGGGAAGATCACGACAAAGTCAGACTTTCTTTACAGAACAGCTGGTGATACCAACACAGTTACTCATGTGACAGGGAAATAAATTAGCAGCAACCATACAGGTAGGCTGCATTAAGAATAAGGAAAATGTATTATATAGTGGCCAAAAAGAACATGAAATGAAGTTATTTGTGAGTTGGTGGAACAAACTATACACGGTTCATGTCATGCAGCAAAAGCAAGAGCACTGCCTAATCAGCAACGAAGTGCCACCTTCTTTGCTGCTGCCAGCTGCCCTCAGCTCCACCGGAGCCAAGGATCAGGTCAGAGGCAGGGTGTCAGTCGCTGGTTCCCACAGTCTTGATTGCTCTGTAAACCACAGCCGTCGGTCTGGGACTGCTGCCGCAGAAGCTGATTTTCATCTCAGGTTTACCTTCTCTCGCCTCTGTTCGGCTCTGTCACGGACCAGCTATCCGCTGTGCTCTGGCTTCCTTTCAGCCACCTCTTCCGTACCTTGACCACTGCAGATACAAAGCACATCAACGGTGTTTTTAAAACTTTTTTCCTCATTAACTGAGGCCCTGCTTCCTCACTGTGCTCCTCAGCCTTATTCTGAGGTTGACGGCTACAGAGCTGGGACAGCATCGAAGCCTTCCAGCAGTCAAAAAGACGACTCATTTCAAAGAGCATTCCTTAAAATTCTCCTAATGTACCCTTTCTCAATAAACATTATTAAAAAGTCCAACAAGAGGAATCAGAAACCAAGCATAATGTTTGCATCGGAGAGGTGGTTTCCTTGAAAATGGTGAAAGAATTAAAGTATTTCTCAAATGGTGAGCACAAAGTCTAATTAAGATCCTGTTTTTCACAAAAACATGGAAATCAGGTGCAGGGTGTTCTTGGCAGTGATTGTAACCACTGGGAATTAGGAGATGGAATTAAGTTGCAATATGCTACATATGGATGATTGACTTCAGGACTGATGAAAAGAAAAAAGGAGTTAGCCAGAAAGAGTACTAAACAAATTGGTTTTTTCACTATGAGAAAATTCTGAAGATACTTTATCCTACATCTATATGGAACAGTTAATAAAAGAAAACCATAACTCAAGACTGATGTCACCAGAACTATTGCTGTTCTGAATCTGCCTTAACTTCTGCTTGCTTAATTTAGTTGCTTCACTCACTTCTCTTCAGACAGGATTTTAATTTATAGCATCTTATATTGTTTTCTTGGTATCCTCTAAACTTCAAGTTTGAAGGAAAAATGAGGTTGCTGATTTGGAAAACAAAGATTTCTACAATAAATATCCTCTAATGAGAGCATAAATAGATTTTATGTTATCATGTAGCTCTTAAATGTGCAGATACTGGAATATAAATTTCAATCTGTGAATATGTAGGACTGTAATTTTTTAAACTCCCTATTAGGAAAGCAGACACAGGCAAACAGCCTGCCCCTCCGCCGGGAAAGCGTTCCAGGCAGAAGCTCGGTGTTAAAGAGAAGCCTAACCGCGGAGGGTTAGGCTTAGAGCAGTCTTCAATCAGCTTGAGATCTGTTTGGTTGGGGTTTTTTTAATCCTATCCACTTTTATTGTCAAGTGTAGATTTTTATTAATACTATACAACCTTTTACTTCAGATTTTTTTAATTGCTGAGGTAGAAGCTGTTAAAATAGAAATTATTATCAATCTCAGTACTTTTTCTTTCAACCTGTATTTTTTCAGCCTTGAATAACCCCTAAAACTCTATAACTGGAATGGAACTGTTTTACTCCTGGGCAAACCCCCAGATTCTTATTTTCTCAGAAATAAATAATCACTCTATATTTGCCTCCCACTTGAGCTCCCAGTTTTACCCCAGAAAGAACCAGGACTGCATTCTAGCGAAGTGGGATTTCTGTAGTTTTAAATAGCGAACTTTAAAAGAAGTGAATCCTATTCTGTTCTGTTCCGCTCTGAGGGCTGTGTTCAGTCACTCAGAGCCCTACCAACCCACCCGCACCAGAAAAAAAGAAAAACACAACTGAAAAAGTCAAGGAATGCAGAAGTTTCCCTTGTACTTTTATATTATCTCTGATTTTTCCCTGGGTCTGGACACACATACATTGCACTGTCACAGCTGCAGTCTACTTCAGTTCCAAAACGTACAAAATGATGACGATCCTGATTAGTGCCACAGATACTAACGATTACTGACACTCTTACTGTTTCTGCAAGTACTGTGTATTCCATCAATATTCAGCGTTACACCCAAAGGTAACCGCTCAGCGCAAAGACAGCTGATCAGTCCCTCACAATGGCTTCCAAGGTGCCGCTCTGGGACCTTGGGAACGGGAAAAATGCCCAGGAGAACTGATCCTCTCGCAAGGGGTGAGCAGAGGTCCCGGTCCTGGCAGCGGACCCACACGGAAGCAATTCTTGTCCATCCTGTTGTGTAATCCAATCTATTTATAGAAAATACATCTCTCATATCTAAGCCATCAAGTTTCTGCTTTTTATGTGATATTGTTCAGTGAGTTTAGCTGTCCTCTGATTTACAACGCTGGTCGAGGTTTTACAATAACGTTAGGCATCTATGTTCAGGGTTACCGCTCTTGAGTAGAAATGCAACCAAAACAGAAAATATCTGGGAAAGGAGACTGCAGAAACCTTTCTAACTTAAATACATTTTGGATTTATACATGGTGAGGAAGCTATGTTCTGCTAACGGACACAAGAATACCTGCTTTGGACTCCAGAAGTATATTGCTTCAAATATTTCTGATGTTTGAAAGGGTAAGTTTATCAGGTGGATACATTTTATTCCTCTCCAAAATAATACCAAATGGAAAATACTCTAAATGAATTAGCTGACTCTGTGATTCCATGGGAGCAGGGTCTCTTTCCCTATTACATATGATTAAGTGGTTAACAATGTGAATGAAAGCGGCAGCTTCTGCAAATTGTTTTCAATTAGCTGTTGAAATAGAAAACTCATCTGAGAAACCGCTCTAAAATTATATCTCAAGTTTCCCAAGTGAGTACTTTGCTACCGAACTAAAAGAGCAGTCCTGTAGCTTAAGCCTCTAGAGACTGTTTATAATTGACGCCTAATTTGTCACAGGTGCATTTTTTATGTATTTTGTCAGGGTATTGGCATTTTATAGCTAACTCAGATCTTGTCAAACTGAAAGTTGCAGTTTTAATCCATGCAGCATATATTGGTAGAAGCAAGGTGTGGTGTTAAATTTTAAGTCTGTTTCACTTGGTGAACTTCAGGAAGATTATTTTATTTAAAAATTAACTTTTTGTCAATGCCTAAGTTGCAGCACTGTGTGAAAGTCTTCTCTAGAATCCTAATTCTGAACAGAAGGCTGCCTTTAAGTATCGCTGCTCCGTATATACCACTGCTTCCTGCTAGTTCATCCTTATCTTTCCCGAAAAGCAAAATATTAGCCTGTCTCAAACCTTCAAGGGGATGAGCTGTTTTTTACTGACTTGTACACAGCCTTTTAAAAAACTAATTCTGGGGACTGGCAGGTCTGTTGAGTAATCCTAGCTTGTAGTAAAGGCTCTGCACAGTGTTGGCATTAGCTTAGAGAACACAAAAAAATACCATTTAAAAAATTCTGCCACATTCAGATATGCATCTGTTTATTGTCGAAGCTTAATATCTATACTCCACCTGCCTAAATAAAAGCAGAGCAGTGGACTGATTCATCGCTGATGCTTCCCAGTGAAACCATATATGTGAAGTGGGATGCCAGAGAAAACGACTAGTCTGACATCTTTTGTTTGTGACGATGACATTAACTACAAACCACAAATTCAGTGTTTTGCTAGATATTTAAGGCCTAGAAAAAATATTTTTTACTGCACACAGATTTGTACTAATGTATTAGCACAATTAAGGAAATCCCCCTCAAATGTCTGCTGCAGGCACATACAAAAAACTTGTTAGAGAAATCTGTGGGCTGCAGAATGTCATGATCAAGATCCCTTGAAGAATTCTGCAGAGCCTCTGCTTACCTGTACTGTTTGTTAGGATGGATTTTATTGCCATAGCATTGTCATCTGTGATTTAATACTGCTTGATCATACAATTAAAAGTTATTTTTTAGCTGTTGTGGCACCAGAATGGTATTTCTGTTGTCCACAAGAATTCTCAGCTGGTACCAATGCAATACTATTAATCGCCATGTCCTATGAAAATTCCAATTTCTCCCTGTAAATTGTCACTCAAAAAACTGGACTCTAGCTGTGCTTTGGGAGCCAACTCAGACTCCGATAGCTCATGTGCCATCCTTGTCCCAGAGTCCAGGAGTTACTGGGTAAAACCGGGGCATTCCTGTGATAACGCAGCTCTGTGAGGATCAGCAAAGGCAACCTGGCTCTTGCCTTGCGAACGGGTGGGAGCCACAACGGCGGCACTCCTCAGCTCCCTCCTGGACAGAATGAGATCTCTTCATTCTAACTCGCAGTACGGGTACTCTCTACCCAGCAGTTGCTTTTATAAATTTATAAAATTTGAAGCTCTTAATTACTTTAAATTTAGCTTTTATCAGATTTGTCTCAAATCAGCCTATGTGCTCAAAACCTCTTAAGGGGGCACACATGTGCCACGATTGCACAAATCTCCTTTCCGTAGAAAACTAGGCTAAATACCTGCAAGAAGCCAAATGAAAGTTTAATCTCTAAGAAATGACATTTTTAAAAAATCTATTTCTTATAGACGTTCCTACCAAATTTAATGTCATGTTAATACTACTACTTAAATGTACAGGAATAAATAAGAAATTATGTCCTTTATATGATTTTTTGATCCGCCCTCCACATTTCCACATGAAAAAGATAATTAGCAGTCAAGCTGTTTAGAACACCTGGATGTTGCACAGCAAATGACTGCCTTGTCTGCTTCAGAGCTAAGTCACTACTAACACCGGTGAAGTATGCATCACCACGGTATTCAGACGGATTTTGCATTTTGACTGACGCCCAAACGTGTCCAGGCTGCCAGACACATGTAGTCCAGGTAGGAAGCATGCATTCTGTCTTGTAATTTGGCAAGGGAACTACAAACTGGCTAAATTTAATCATTATTTGACCAAATATTCAAGAATCTGGAGATGACAGAGAGCCTCGACAATACTAACTCTGTTTTAGAGTTGCTGGTCCAATGTTTTTTCTTAAGTTTTCTCCAAGGAGTACAGTAAGTCCTGCTAAGAACGCTGTATGCCTGCCCAACATGAGGGAGCCTGAAGGAAAGATAAACAAGTCAATTCTGCTGAATATTGAGGCAAAAAGGAAATAGCTGTGTAGATATGAGGGCTGTTGGACAGTTTCGGACTTTATAAATAGCAGCCAGTGGATCAGAAAACTTACGACGAAAAAAAACAAAAAACACAATCCTTTTTTTTTAAACAAAGTTTTAAAAAATACATAATTCTACCATTTAAAACTTTTCATTCATACGCTACAGAGGACCTTTTTAAAACTGAAGAGAAAATGTTAATCTTCTAGAGACTGTTCTCAGTAGAACATGGCAAAAAATGCAGTTTAAGAGAAGGCAATGATACAGTATTTACATGAAATAAATAGAATGTATTCTATGTATTCTGGCCTCTATTTAGAGGCCGACACTTTCTTTTGATGGTTCCTAAACTTCATGAAGTTGTGTGAATGCAAAACCCCAGGACATGACTGGTGAGATTCACAGGCAAGAAGAGGAAGGTGGAGGTGACGCTGCCTGTTATCCAGAAGTCCAGGCACTAGCCATTCCTCTGGGAGGATGCACTGGGAGAGGCAGACCTCTGCCCGGTTCCCTCTGCTGCTTGAGGAGAATCGCTCACTCAGAGTCGTAGGGGTTTCGGAAGAAACCTCCTCGGTTTGTTTCTCATAAGCGTTCACCAAGTCAGAATGACTCAAGCCTGAGGTGTAAACCAGGAACTGGGGAGCTGGGGCACCCTCAGCTTTTAACGCCTGCTCACACAGACATTTAACAGTCTTAAAGTGGAACAGCTAAATCGGAAAAGAGCACCCCAAATACTCTGCAAAACTCTCATTAGATCAGACCCGTGGGGAGTGTTGATTCTGGGACTAATTAGGGGTCTCCCCTTACAGACTGTGAACTAACTGGCTAGTGGATAAGACCGCAATCTCCATTGTTCGCTCTTTTGTTACCCTAATACTTTCTTTCCTTTCAGTTTGGCAGCCAGTCTGATAAATAAAAATAAGTTATTGGCACAGACTTTCTCAGAATTGATGGGCACATTTTACAAATGTGATGACAATGCTGAGAAATCGGTTTCAATTCTAGTTCTAGGAACAGAAATTGCTAGGCAAAACCACGATTATTTGTAAAGGGACAGAAATCTAACAATCTAGAAGCGTTCACAGCGTTCACTTTCTCCTTACAGTGATTTGCCCATAGTTGCTGATACCTCAGCAGAAATTCTGAATAATATTCTCCTACAGGAATATTACATTTAACAGATTTTCTTTATGTCTGTATTAATAGTTTATTTCTTTTGGATTATGAGAAAATACTTAGTGCTTAGGAGCTGATATGCTTCTACATTTTTTCTTCAGGTATTTTTAAAATCTTCCTAATAGCAACTCATTGTGATGCAACATAATTTATTTTATGATTTCAAAGCAAATGCATGATTTATCACTTCCAGTACTATCGGCGATAGGTTAAAAGCCACATCGGAGCATTGTACTTCTACAAGTTTTAACTCACTTTTTTGGTCTTTTCTTTTTTGGAAGGAATTATCCTCTTTTTCTCTGCCTGACACAATGTGGTTTGCCTGTGGGATCCTATATGAAGAATGACTAATATTTTGCATAATGAGTTAATAGATTTTTACAAATCGCAACAAAAGGAAGCATCATAGGAAAAATTTTCACTTCCCGTTGACAAGTGCACAGGCTGCCGAGTATCTGTTCACAATATCTAATGAACTAGAGTATCTTGGCAAAGTGATGTACACCACCCTTTCTTTCTCCAACAAGGCTCGTGAGAGACCAATCTAGCAGCAGGATTCTTACAGTACAGCAGTTGTTGTCAGTACGACACAGTAATTGCTGTCAATAAGAAAATTTCTCCAGTAAATATACATTACTCTCTCATTTTTTTTTTCTTTAAAAGCAGAAAGTATGACTGTAAAGTTTACTCAGTAGTGTAATTTTTCAACAAGAGTCTCTGGGGCATATGTTGAGATGATATTATGTCACTTTTCATGCCATTTAAGGCTTCTGGCAAGTATTTTAGCGATGTCTGGCACCAACCCAGTGGAACAACGTTCTTTACTACTGAATTACCTAATTGACTAGAAGTGGATGCAAGGGCTAAACCAAGTAGTTATTTGCTTGGATTTTCTTTGCTATGTGGAGGATGCACAGCAGCAGACATCTAGGATTGAATTTGTTCTAAGGTGAACGATAAAAATCAATCCAATAGACAAGGTGTATGCCCTGTGTCTCTGATTTGAGAACTGGATGAGCAGTTGCAATAGATAAATGGATGTACGTAATATCATTTCTCTAAAATCCATTGCTTACATGAAAACTAAATTATTTCAAGGTGTTTTTCCTAATGTTAATCTACTAACTTCATTTTAACCTCAAGTCCCCATGAAAAGCTTCTGGAAACAAATTAAAAAATATATATTTTCTTTTGCATCCAAATAAACAAACTGGAATTGTACTAGCAATGTCTCTGTTTGTAGCCATTTTGACTCTGATAGAGCTCATCTGGTTCAAACATTTCTTGTTACTTCAAGCAGTTTAGAATGTGTTCTTGTCTGATGAGTTTGAGTAATGTTGACAGGAGAAATACATGCATGCTGAAGAGACACTGACTCTCCCAGATGTTAATTTATTTATATTATTATTATTATGCATGATAGTGTGTTGAAGGTGTTTAAAAAGACAATTTATGGTTTGGATTGGTTTTTTTTTCTTAATTTACAGAAGCATGCTTTTAAAATTTAAAAGACTGGAAGCTTATGCTTTCTTCAGGGTTGCACGTTAGACTTTTCCCGTTGTCTCAAAAAGGAAAGTATAAACATGTTATATATGCCTAACAAACATTATAAAAGAATGTTATAAACAGATTAGATCACCCCTTAGCATTTATACTTGTGCCAAATTCCTGAAGGTATGATGCTGTAACACAAACCACAGCAGCCTGAACGCAATCAATTTTACAGGCATACCTTGTGGAATATTTGAATAAACCATACATGTGTTGAATAGCGTTTGTTTTGCAGATGTTCATTTACTATCTGTTCGTGCATTCACAGTTACAGACTTCCCATCTGAACATATCTATTCTGATAAAATTTTGGCAGCAGCTCCAATTGCAATGTCATGCGGGTTGGTATTTGCTGTATGTGTGGTGTAGTGCCTTTAAGAATAACAAATAATATTAAACAAACCCACAACTTCGATGCTAATGAGCAAGACTTCCTCACTCTGCTGCAGGTTTTTATGGACATACAAAATCGGACCCAGACAATTGCACTTTGATTCCCAGATCACATTCAAATAGTGACCGGACAGAACATGGAGTCCTCATTCAGTGAGGTTTTTAAAAAAAGTCATCATTAGGTATATTTGCCACAGCAGTTTAGTAGCACTTCCCCTGCTAGCTTAGTAGAACTAAATGTACCAAGTCTGCTTCGGACATGTTTTAACTTACTCTAGAAATCTTCAGTGATGGGGACATCAGTCTCCCTGGGTACTCTGATGAAGCAAACTTTGATGTTGGTTAAACTCAAGCCACATCTAAAATTTGTTTTTCAGGATTCTGGTCAAGATTGTTCAGAACATACTATAAAGTTCCTGTGTTGGGTTTGTGTAGTGGGGGGGCTACGGTGGCAGCTTCTGTAAGAACCTGCTAGAAGATTCCCCTTTGTCCAGTGGACTCAGCTGGGCCTAGGGCGGACCCGCTGCTGGCCAGGGCCGAGCCGATTGGCAGCAGAAAGTTCCCTGATAACGCCTCTGCCATAACGTATTTAAGAAGGGGAAAACAGAAAAAAAAGATGTGAAGAAGTTGAAGCAGTGGCAGAGGGGGAGGCGCGAGCCTTGTGGGCCTTGCACCCCTCACCCTCTGGCCTCCCGCCGGGCGGCGACTGGGCCTGACTGGGCCCGGCCCGGCTGAGAGAAGTGGAGAGGAGATGAGATGTGAAGAGACCCTGAGAGGCGTCTGCCTGCCCGGTGTGAAGGATTTCTGTGAGAGGAACGGCTGCAGACGCCAAGGGCAGTGCAGAAGGAGGGGGAGCAGAGATCCCCCTGCAGCCCGGGGAGCCCACGGAGGAGCAGAGATCCCCCCGCAGCCCGGGGAGGACCCCACGCCGGGGCAGGCGGGTGCCTGAAGGCGGCTGTGGCC
>JAAGAY010132940.1:22562-40074 GCA_011801015.1 Ardeotis arabs | reverse complement strand
TGCACAAGTCCAGGTAGATGACATCCGTTGCTCGTCCCTTGTCCACCGATGCTGTCACCCCATCATAGAAGGCCACCAAATTGGTCAGGCACGATTTGCCCTTGGTGAAGCCATGTTGGCTGTCACCAACCACCTCCTTGCTCTCCATGTGCCTTAGCATGGTTTCCAGGAGAATCTGCTCCATGACCTTGCCAGGCACAGAGGTGAGGCTGACTGGCCTGTAGTTGCCCGGGTCCTGTATAATGCATAACATTTTCATCAGCCTATGTGCAAATGTATCAAACTATCATAATATTTATTAATGCCAGAACTGTCATTCACAGGAGCGCATATGAATATGGACTCACTGTCTTGTATGAGAGCTGTGGTTCTACCTTCCACAACAGAGCAAATACACTTTTCAGCTCCTCTGACTGTTAATTCGCTGATGAAAACAGCTTCAGCACAAACAAGGAGGATATTCTCAATATTATAGCAGACTGGAATGAAAATTTTGCAATGTATTCTGTAGTTTTTCCCCATTTTGATTTGAAAACTAGCGATGTCAAGAACTGAAAACTCTCAGGTTTGTAAATGTGCATTTATTCCTGATTTTCTGCAGCAAATAATGCTTGGTCTGCTGCCACTCAATAAATATCTTGTTAGGAAGGGGGTTCATTCTGTTTTGCGATTAGAAGACTGCTGGAGCTACAGCAGCTATTGTAGTCACCAAAAGAGGTGCTTACAATGCTGGTATCTGGTATGCGAAAATCCTGTGGGCTAGTGTACGATGTAGACTGAGTCGTCAGCCACAGGCAGCATTCCTGAGTGGACTTCAGGAATTTTTGACCCTACACTTGAAGTGCTCACACGTTCAATGCTCCCTCTAGCCTTGCATTGTGTCCAGCTGTTATCTGCTGGGACATTGACACCGTAGAGAAAACTGGGTGGTGAGCTTGGAGGTGAATGGGTAAGGAGGGAAATTGGGACTGAACTCGGGGACCAGATAAGGAAACATACTGGAACTGGAGTAAATCAGAGAAAGGTGAGGAAAAACATCACTTGAGGTGAAAACAGCTTGTGAAAGAAGAACTAATAGGTTACAGCTATTGAATGTGCTAATGCCCAGGCTCTGGTTGTGAATCCAGCTAATACTGTCTGGCCACATCTGACCTGTTTCATGCTTTCATGCTCCAGAGAAGAATGGCTGCACTGAAATTTAATTGTTGCCTGTCTCTGGCCGCTCATGGCTGTTTTCAACAGCTGATCTGGAAGAAGGCTAGCTGTCCCAAATGATAATATGGCAGGGGCTGTTCTAAAAATTTGTAAGTATAAAGTATAGATGAACAACTTTTAGGGTCAATGTCTATGTCCTGGAACACCAGTTTACTGGTATGGACAAAATCTTGAATGATGCTAACTTACTGCTGCTATCAGTTGTCCAGTTCAGGCTGCATGTGGTTTATTCACTACATAATAGTTTTCCTCTTGACTTGTATGATAGTTGAAATTATGCCACAGAAAGGAGTTCATGAGGAAAGATAAGAAATTACGTTAAAAAAGTATTACCAAAGCCGCAAAATCAAGCTTTCAAAAAATTTGGAGATACCAAAGTACTTCTGATGTATATACATTAAGATATCTTTCAACCAAAAAATTGCATGCTCTTTTTCCCAGGACATTTGCCTCACTCAGTGCATACAGTAGATAGCCTTGGTTTCTCAATACGTAGATAGCCATCATGGTATCTGCTAGTAAATATCTCCTATTACAGTCCAAGCACATCAGTCATTTTTGCTGACCATACTGAAAAGCAACTGAAGATGTTATTTTTTTAGACTTGTGTAGGGAAAATTATGAAAACTCATAGGAAGAGGTTACATACTAAGGGAATGAAAGAGCAATCAGAGTTACACTGAGTATATTTATCTGCATGTGGTAAACACCAGTGTATTCAGTTTGCTGGTGTCCAGCAGGGCCAGATGCAGGGGCTGGAAGCTGCAAGCCCACCTGGATGCAGGAGCATTCACTGGGCAGTAAGACCCAAGGGCAGCTGTGGTTTGGGTTCAGCACTTCTATAAGCCTTCTGTGAAGAAGGGTTATAGCTGACACAGAGGTTTGTATTTGTGCGTTCTTTTCTCTTTTTAATGACACTATTATCCTCTATATCTTATGCTATGATCATAGTTTATTACTACTAAAGAAGAGGATCTATTTCTGCTATTTTCCCCCAGGGAATTCCAAATGACAGGTACTTTGCATAGCAGCACTGTCATCTCCTGCTTCTTGGACTGTACTAGTGTGCAATCATTATCTAGTAAATGGAGTTTATACACGACAGTATGGAAGTTTGTTCAAACTGCCAGTGGCTAATTCACTGTTACAGGCTCTTAAGTCTATTGGATTTTGCTCAGTCTTTTACCTGAGCACTAGGCTCCAATTTAATTAATTACTGACCAGTCCTAGCAGTATCTTTTACCCTATTAAATTAATCACCTGGTCTTTCTTCAAAGCTCAGCTGGCTTTCTATAGCAATAAAGAGTTACTTAACTTAATCTAAGCCCTTTTACAATGCTTATCACATTCAGTCTCTCTACCAGACTATCTGTGAAGTTGACCTGGCTTCTCAGAAAAGACTTCCTCTTTCCTTGGAAGTGATTTCTTGAGCGATGCCCCATTTTCAAGGAGACAGCATAATTCTCTAACAGCTTCTTAAGAAATTAGCCCTCTTCTTAAGGAACAGTTGAAGAAGTCTGGGCAGCAGCATCTTTATCTGGCACTTTTCCTTTCTCTGTGAATGATGATCCTCTCCTCGGGCACTGATTCCACTGCTTTGATGACTGCAGTCTTGACCTTTTCATGAATTTTTCTTCCATCTCCTGGGAGGTGCGTTTGAAAACTGTTTAAATTTATGGTGCTTTGCTTGACTGTGCAATGTTTTCTCAGGCTAACACAGAGAGCAATTAAGTATGGTAAGGATCCTTTATTTGTCCTTCAGATTTTAAGAGATTGCAGTTTCAAAATAGAAATGGTTTTGAGGGAATAACAGCTTAGAGTTTTCAGGTATTAATTTTTGCTACCCTTCTAACAGAATGTGATAAACAGTCTCTCTTCCTGCAAAGTATGCATGTTTAGTCCTTAACAGTTTGTTACTATATATGGTCTTCAGTAAGCATAGTCCTTTAAACATAGTTCTTTCTTGAGTCTTTCGCAACTCTCTAAAGTTTCCCCAATGATGATACTAAATTAAGACAACCATCGCTTTTTAGAGAGCCAATATTTAGAGTGCAAAAATTCCTCACTTTAATAATTAATACTGAGCAGCATTTAACTTAACAATTGCTCATTTGGATGAATAAACAACATGGGCTGGTAGCTCAGCTGGAGTAAATTAGTGTAATATTGTTTCAGTTACTGGAGCTATAGCAGTTTAGACCAGTGAAGGGTTTTGTCACACATTTTTATTTAGTGGGGTTTTTTCACTCTGGCATTCCTAAGTATAGTAGATGGCAGCTTCATATAACTAATAACCGATTCATCCAGATAGTCCCCTTAGGAAGTAGGGAGGTATGGTATTCATTTTACAGGTGATCAACTAAGGTACAAAGGGGTGCTTTTTAAAGATGTGGACATCTTTAAAATGTCCGGTGTCTTGATGCTTTTAAAAGAATGCATCATACAATTGCAGAACCATAGAAGTGTTGTCTGGAAGGGACCCCTGGAGGCCTCAAGTTCACAGTCGCGCCTGAAGCACAACTATTGCTGGTATTAGAACAAGTTGGCCATGGCTTTGTTCAATCAAGTCCTGAAAACCTGCAAGCACAGACTCCATAACCTCTCCAGGCAACCTGAATCAGTGCTGCGCTGACCTTCTCATGATTTTTTTTTCCCTTCTAGTATTCAATTGTAACTTCCTAAATCACAACTTGTTGTGGCTGCCAATTTTTTTATCACTTGCCATTTCCTAGTAAGGCTTAGCTCTGTAATTTCTGTAATCATTTCAAGGAGTGATAGGCAGGTAATTAACTCATCCCTTACTCTTCTATGTCAAATTAAGCCAGCCCAGCTCCTTCCACCTCTCCTTGTAAGCCATATGCTCTTGGCCTTTTACTATCTCAGTAGCCCTGTACTGGACCCTCTCCAGTTTCTCAACATTGGGTTTACCCACTATATGCTGCCCTTCTGTACCTTAATATCTTTAAAAATCTATTCCAAAGACAAAAGATTGGGTAATTTGTGTGAAGTCAACCAAGATAGTTATTAGTCATATTTTCCAATGAATTTAGGAGCTGAAAGAGGTAGATAGATTAGAGAGATTTTCAAGATTACCCAGGCACCCAGCAGCTTCTTTAACTACCTAATATAACCTTGACCTGCTTCTTACTGACTCCCAGTCAGGCTTTCACTTACAAGATCATAGAGTGAGGCATATAGCTTTAGTTCCAATGTAACTGCTTATGAAACAAAAAGTAGATGTATGTGGATTAAAATGTATTCAAGCTCAAGGGGTTGTGTGTGAAGCAAGGATGTGTATAAAGGTTTGTTTGGAAGGATGTGCAATGACTGATGGCCTGCCAAGTATTGTCATTAATGAATCCACTAGAGATTCACTTTAATGTGCTTGAAAGGCTTCTTTCAGTCTGGATATTTGTTGGTTTGCACACAAGTTAACATTTCAAATCTCTATCCCTATAAATATCCCCAGAAATTCAGAAATAATGCAGCAGTACTGTACAGTCTTTGGATATTGTTCAACTTCTAGAATGAAGTGACTACGATTATGATTAACATTGTTTAATTTATTTATATTGCCATTGCATCTGGGAGCCGTAATCATTAACCAGCAACTCCATACCCTGTTCAAATGCAGAACAAAACACTAATCCTTGGTCTAGTGAGTATTCAGTGCAGGAATAAGGAAACAGAAAGCAGATGGGTATAAACACAAGGGGGAGCACAAGAAACAGTAAAATATCATTGATCAGAAGGATAAGCAGGTCTGTCAGGGTACCAGAGGAAATTATGAATTTTTGTGGGCATCACAGTATTGGGAAAAAAAAAAAAGATTGAACTAAGGTCTGAGAAGAAAGAACAGCTTTGCATCACCTGTGTTGAGCATAAGCTGGTGATAGGACACCCATCATAGGACTTTGACACATACATGACAGTGCATAGTGGGGACACAGTAAAGTGGGGATAAAATGATCTCTAAGTTTCCCTGTTGGCTGGTGTAAAGAGCTGCCAGCTGGAAGTGAAAGGACTTTTGCTTGGAAAGGAGGAAGCTGAGGTTTACCCCTGTGTAATTACTATCCCTGTAAAAGTAAATGTCTTGAAACTGTGGTAGATAGGAAAGAGCTAGGTGTGTGATTAATCTGGGACAGTTCTTTTCCGTACCTCAGGAAAAGGTGGGAAGTAGTGGGGTTGACTACTTGATAGAAAACTTTTTGTCCCTCTTCTTTCAGATGTTGCATTGCTATCTTTGCTCACCTTTGGTGTTTTTGGAAGTATCAGCCTGACAATATCTCTCCTTCATCATTGGCCTAGCTCTATAAAATCTGCACGAAACCTAAGTCCTACAGCAGTCTGCAGGGTTTTGTGGTGTAGGTGGCGTGCAATGATGACGATTACTTTCATCCCTTTTGCTGCAGTGAAGTTTTGACTGCCTGGGCAAGTTTCTGTCTTATTAACCCCTTCCATTATCTCCCAGCTCCTAGTAGCAGGAGGCAAGCAATAGGAAGATCACAGGCAAAGCAGCCAGTTAATTAACACATCAGTGCACCATCTGCCATACCTTCCTGACTTACCAAAGACAAGCTCTGCTCTCACTAACCTTACCAAGAACCTTAAGAGCTGAGAGATGAGGTATGTTAGGTATGAAACGCAGAAAAAACAGGGATGCATTTAATATGTAGTGGATAGCATGAGCAGTTATGGTAAGAAGTAGGTAGCATTCTAGTAAGGGGAAGGAAGTGGGCAATCAGAAGAGAGAGCTAGTGTAAGAGTGAAGGCTACATGAGAGAATGAGAGTTATCCATAATGATTTATTCTTCTCTGACATGCTTATGAAAAAAATCATTATCTGTTTTAATGTCAAATGGCATGGAGTAGGGTACAGGAGTTGGCCCTGCTTTTGCCAGTGTTAAGTGTCTTTGTTGACTGAACCACTGTGAGACACTGGAAGCATGTGGATTCATCTCACATAATAAATTTAGGAATGTATAGATGAGAAAGGATTTAATTTAAAATTCTAAACATTTTCCTAAAAGTATGTGAAATGTGCCTAGAAAATTCAATATGTCTTCCTTATTCAGGTAACCTATATTTGAAAATAATTCCTGTGGAATTTCAAGCTTAACTAAAGGATTTAAACCACACCTGTGTGTATGGGCCATGAGCTAGCTACTGTGTCAAGGGAGATTTATTTCTTAATTTGTTCCCTCTGAAAACACCAGTAGGATTTGAATCTCCGAAACTAAGTTTTATGCATATGCTAGAGAAATGCATACAGTAGAGCAAATGCAGACTGAGATAGAAAAAGAGAAACAGAAATAAAGAGACTCAGTAAGATGGCTGCCCACAAGAAGACAGGGACAGGTCTTTTTCTTTGGGCATTCTATGGGGCCAACAGCTTTTCAACAAATTCTTGAGTAAGAGTCTCCTCTGAGCTTTGTTTGTATGTCTGCTCTTTGCCTTTCTCACCAGTCTGCAGGCTTTGACTTCTTTTGCAAGCCCTTTGTTTCCCAAGATGTCACACTTTTCCTGAGTTACAAAAGATGTTCTTGCTCAGTTGCTTGCACATAAGACTCAATCTCCCTGTCTCTGCATTCTGCCTGATCCGTGGTCCAGCAGTCAGTATTGTCCAGCTCAGACATACATAATACGCTTTTCTGAACAAAAGCATTACATGGAAACATAATAAAAATCATGCAGAAAGATACTACTTGCCATAAGTATGAAATAACATTTGTCTGAGAAATCCTTCTAACATAACACAATCCTCTTTGCCTAACCCTTATATTTTGTAATTAAATGTGGATGGCAAAATTAAAGAATAAACCTCTATACTTAGCTCATTGTTTAAAAATATTTTTAATTTAAAAGTAACATGAAACATTTATGGTCATAAAGTCTAAAGCTCTTTGAACTTGAATAAGATGTAACAGACTTTAAAATAATATACATCTTCACAGGCAACTCTTAAAGGTGGTCTTCTACTCTTATAACTCCTAAATAAGACAAGCATGAATATACAGGACAACTCACCTAGAATGTTTTTCTAGCTGAATAAAGTCAGTGTTCTGGAAGGTTATAGCAGATTAAGTTTTTCCTATTACAAGCCAAGTAGGTCTCCAATGTGTGTGATATTTCAAATACCTTTGTGGAGCAAAAAAAAAAAAATTTACTTGTTGGATTTGTCTCAACTGTGTTGCTGAGTTTGAGACAGAACTACGTGATAAAGCTCTGAAACACACTTCTTGCTTGTTCTTTAGCCTCATCCAAGATCTTAAGATTTCTTGCTACAGTCTTTCAGGAATTCCTTTCTAGGCAGTCTTTAGTTTTTCCCTTCAATGTAATGCCTCTCACCCAGGCATCTATCATAAAGCCTTAAAAAGTATCACAGGTATACACATATAATCCCTGCTCTACCTCACCCTTTGGTTTCTAGCCAGGCCTGGGTTCTCAAGCTGCTCCTACATAGTTTGGTAGGAATAATCTTTCTTTGTCTGACCCCAACTCTTCTATTCTCATCCTCCAGGCATTTTATGACTTTTGATCAGACATGACATTACTTCAAGTCCCTAAAGCCAACGTGCAGTTTTAGATACCTTGCTCTGTCATTTCATTTTCACCTTACATTATCTAATTTCTTCTTTCTGTGCCTGAAAGTCTATTTTTCAGCTTGGACTTACTAGAGGTTTATACTAGCATACCTTAATTTTCTACCTTTTAAAAAAGCACTGTGTACTAAAGTTACAGTTTATCTGACAGCTGAGTTTCTTATATCAACAAATAAATAAACTAAGGAGGAGTCAAATGTTTAAATTCAGGAGCATGTATTTCTTAAATGGATCCTAGTTTCTCCTTCATTTAATATGTAAATACACATTGTCATTTACATTCATATTTTAAAGTGGAAAGGTCAAGATAAAAGTCTTTTCATGTCTATGAATGACAGGTCTGGAAGTTTTCAAACAGCTGAAGCTGCTCCTGATTAAAGCTAATTTTTGGTTTTGGGCAAAGCATGAAAAAAGTGGTCTGATTATAAGGTCTTACTTTTTTGTTTGCATAAAACCAGAGAAAAGATATAATTAGTGATCCAGTTAGGCCCTCTTACCTGCAGAAAATATTAGATGCTATTACTACAAATGCAGAGAGACAATTCCTTTAGGATTTTGTATAAAATTTTGTATCCCCCTTTGTCTTTTAAAACCTCAGTAATTCACTGAGGTTATACAGCCAGTCAGTGCAAACCAATGTTGAATTATTAAACAATCAAAAGTACACTAATAAAACACCTTGTCATATTCCTGTGAAAACCACCACAGCCATAAAAAAAAAGTCAAGCCCTTAAGTCATATAGCACTTTCTGAATGTCTACAGTAAATACCTCAGGAAAGCAGCTCACACTGTTACCAACAGCACTAGAGATGTGTATACTCATTTTTAATAGAAGACATCAAGAACAGAGAGACCTCACATCACAAATTTTGCATTAGGGTACCTGTAGCAAGCAATGGATAAGACTACTATAAAAACATGGAAATATTGAAGGAATATTAACCCTTTTATTAATGACCTTTTAGGGAGGTTTTTACATTCTTGCATATATTTTCTTGTGAAAACCGTCCACTTAATTTACTACATCCAATAAAGAGACCTTGTTTGCATTGACTTTTATAATCTTGGAAAAAAGATAAACGGAAACTATCAAATGTATTGATAATGGTTATCTTATTTCTGGTGTGCCATAATCCAAAGATATGAATGGTTTTAACTAATCTGAAGGAAAGCAGATCTTATTTTTGTTTTATGTAGTAGTACTGCAATGCATTGCATTTTAAAACAGAAGTGGGCTGTTACAAAGGGCTCAGATGTCTACCAGCTATTGCCAGGCTGTCAATCCTTCTGCATACTGGGGAGCAGCTGCTCACTGTAGTAGACTTTCTGACTTCAGCCAGTAGTAATAAGCAAATAGCTGGTCCCCACAAGTGACTAAGGACATGAGGAGGTCATAAATTTTCAGTTTGTCTGAGGTGTAGTACCATAAACAATTCAAAATACAATGCAAACCTATTAAAGAAAGGCCAGTTACAAAAAGTTCTAGCTGTGAGAAAGTCCCCTGACCATGACTGTGGTATTTCATTAAATGTTTTTAGAATGGTGTAGCTCCACCATGACTGCAACAGCAGTGTGAGCTATCAAGTCAGTCCCTGGAGGTTACATAGGTTTCAGGTCTGTCTCACCTTAAACTTAATATTGATCATATCTCTCTGTGTGAAATTTTTTAAAGGCATTTAGATGCTGACCTTGTTTTACTGGCATCCTTTGCTTCTGTTACCTATGAGGACTCAAATATTTTCAGAGCAGAGACCTCTTATGAGGCACAGCTATTGCAGATGTATGAGTTGCAGGTACAGTGGATATTACCAGCTTCTACTAAACAATAATAACTCAAGTTTTTCATCATGTACTTCATTTCAAGTAAGCACTGAGCTTACTTGTACAAGTAGGCAAGTACAAAGGCTTAGGTACACTCAATACTTCTTGAGCAAGGTAAGTATGGGATATCTATAGCTAATAATAAGTGACTATGTAGGATAGGATCTTTAGGGTCATGACAAAATTACAGACTGACCCTGCCAACTAGTTGTTGGTTCTGGTCAGTTCAAACATTTAAAGTTTTATCTTCAATAAGTGTATTTATACATCCTGTTCCTGACTGCCAGATGTCACCATAGATCTGAGATATGACGGAGATTTTGATGCAGAAATGCCTTTAGGGAGATGCGGTAGAGTGTTGCATGGAGTATTCGTCATTGCAGTAATTAACGTAAGCAGTAATGACCTCCAGGTCAGGTAGATTCTTATACTTAATGACTGTCTGAGCAGTGAACATTGCCTCAGACCATTAACTCCTCCAGACACTCATTTAAGTGTCACTCAACTGCCAGTCATTCTTGGCCAAGATTAACAGGTACTCATAGCTGGTTTCCCAGACTTCCCCTATCATTCAATGGTAGGGAGTGCTATGCCTTCTTCAACCAGAAATAGTTTAAAAGCACTCTAATTTAAATGAAATTTCCTTAAAAAGTGGTTATCAGGATAATAGCTTACAATCAACTTGGATTGTACTGAAGAGGATGAAATATTCACCCATTTCACAATACTTATTTTACTTTGATGAGAAAATATTTGCTGGAACTAAACCATTTTGTATTTAAATAATCTTGCTGTGACATCATAGTACAGAAAATAATGGCAAACAAAACTGCATTACGACAATACATATCTATTGATATTTACCTGAGACCACAGCAACGGATGTTATTGTCATACCATCCGAACACCGGTAAATGAGCTGCCTGAGCTCACTTAATTGCTATTTTAAAAAGTGGATTCAGGTACCAGTCTCTTCTGCTCTGTGGATTTAAAGAACAGTTTAGCATAGTAGTTGTTCAATTACATCATCTCTGCAAAACTTTCTAGAAATCCTGAAAAGGTCTAGGATGCATAAAAGAGCTGCATTCTCATTCTGCGGCAAACAAATTGAAGTTATTTCGATAGACTTCAATCAAGATTTGATGCAAGATAACATTTTCAAAGGTCATTCACAGTATCTGACATGGAAGAGTTTGCAACTGAAGGCTCTGTTTCTTATATTACTTTGCCAGGTTCTACTAATTGGGATATGCACCTCTGTGTTCCCAACTAAGTGTAAGTAAACAATAAATCGCTGCTTCAGTGAAAGTGCTTTCGTTGTTTTTAAAAGATCAAGTCGATCTTCTCATTTTGACAGAATAACTCAATAAGACACTGGAAATGTGTCCAGCCTAAAATTCAGTAATGTAGTTAGAAGACAAATTTGATGACCTTTTTTCTTATTTTGGTGAGGTCATTACCTAGTGGCTTCACATCTTGATAAGGGGGATGGAAATGAGAATTAAAACCAGCCATGCTAACTGGAGGCCTCAACTCTGTAACTGGTTCTCCTGTATAGAACAATTTTACTTCAATTTAAAAAATGCAGTTGAAATGCTTCTTGGAAATCTTGGCATATGTCAGATTTGATTAAAAAGAACAGAAATTAACTGTAGAGGTTTTGGGAGTCTCCTGAGAAGCTTTTGGGTGCTGACATGAGCAAAAAATACTGAGGAAAAATCAAGTACTTACATTAAGAAAAAAGGTAGATTTCTTTTATGTAGTGAGGCTGGCAGTGAAACTGCATATCATTTCTGGCTTGTAAGGGGTTAATATGGAAGACATCCTCTTTGCCCAAAGAAAACTAACATTGTATTGACAGATGGATTAGTGTGAGTTTTATTTCATGTCTGCTGAACTTCCTATACTTTGAATCATTTTTCCAGCAGTCATAAGTAAATGGCAATAGTCCTACTATAATCTATTGGAGATGTACTAGTACAAATGTGTAAACAAAATTCTGATTTCTCTTCATACAGAAGTACTTCTGTTCCTTTCTAATCCCTCACGTGCCCGTTTAGTAGAAAGCAAAAAAAAGTAAAATATTTTCCAAATTGTGTTAATTCTTACCAAGAACCTAAGCTTTCTGTTCTATGAAAATTATCTGATTTGGGGAAAATGGAAGTTTTTTTCTGAATGTTAATGACTTCAGGGCAAAATAGGAAATGCATATATGGATTCTCTTATCTCCTCAAATATTGTAAAATGTATTTGCTACATATATATATATGGAACCACAATAGTTGAGGTATTAGACATCTGGGACTTGTCAAGGGCTCATGTGTTTTATGTGTATTTAAAAGTTTTTTATCATACTTGCTGCAGCAAATCATTCTGTGGTATGACCTATCTCCCTTTATGAATTAGTCATCTTCTGTAATTCCCAAAAAGGTTTGAAAACTCAAGGGGATGTAGAAGAAATGATAGTATTTTGTTCAGGTGTGGTATCTCATCATCCCATGCCCCTTTACTTAGACCAGAGATAGATAGGTGCCTAAAAACATAATATGATTGCAACCTTAACTTTTAAATTAGTCTTTTGAAAAACCGTCGATCACATAAATGGCCAGAGTAATTTACTTCTACTTTAATCCAGAAGGGTTTGATTTAACATTCTGGCTAAAGCATAAGGTCTCCCCAGAGTCTCCTCTTCTCCAGGCTGAACAGCCCCAACTCTCAGCCTGTCTGCATAGGAGAGGTGCTCCAGCTGTCTGATCATCTTCATGACCCTCCTCTGGACTCACTCCAACAAGTCCACTTCTAGAGTGTACTCATGGTTACCAGGAGTGAGCAGATAAGACTGCAGTGATTTTATGAACAAAGTCTTCTCTTGCCCATTTGAATGTTCTTCAGTCTTTACACGTAACACAGCTGAACAGAGTATGAACTCACAGTACCACAGCAGACCCATAAGATGTGGTTCCTACTGTCAGCATGGGCTTCGTTTTTACATTAGCTTAACTAAGGTAAGTCTCTAGTGTAGCATTAAAAGTAGGAAAGAAATTCTGTATGTGCTCAGGCTGCAGGCAGCATATACACTTATAATCACTGAACTCTGAATGAACGGAGAGTTCCTCTGTGCCCAGAGATTTTGGGTTACAGGCTGTGGATCCCTCAGTGCAAACTGCCTCAAACATTAGGTCACCTCTTTCCTACTTAGCAATCATGTATTTTTATAGTAAGTTTCAAGGACACGGACCAGTTGGAGAAGGTCCAGAGGAGGGCCACAAAGATGATCAGAGGGCTGGAGCACCTCTCCTATGACAACAGGCTGAGAGAGTTGGGGCTGTTCAGCCTGGAGGAGGCGCAGGGGAGACCTGATAGCGGTCTTCCACTACCTCAAGGGGGCCTACAAGAAAGACGGGGAGAGGCTGTTCAGTAGGGCCTGTTGTGATAGGACAAGGGGTAACGGTTTTAAAATAGAGGGGGGTAGATTTAGATTAGATATTAGGAAAAATTTTTTTACAATGAGAGTTGTAGAACACTGGAACAGGTTGCCCAGAAAGGTGGTGGAAGCCCCATCCCTGGAAACATTCAAGGCCAGGTTGGATGAGGCTCTGAGCAACCTGATCTAGTCAGGGATGTCCCTGCTCCTTGCAGGAGGGTTGGACTGGATGACCTTTGAGGGTCCCTTCCAACTCTAACCATTCTATGATTCTATGATTATATAAAATTTATATAATATTCTTTTAAATTTTATTATTCATATCTTTTAAATGGAATATTTTTTTAAAAACCATAGTTTTCCCAGAGCATCACCTGTTTTTAATATTTTAAGATGTCAAGAAATACACTTCATGGATATTTTAGGTGTGAGTTGCAACAGCAACCAATGGAACCAAGCATCCATTGTCAGTTATGCAGTAACCTAGTCCTTTGCAGACCTATCTGTGACTGGCTACCCCTGTGCTTCTCCTACCTCATCTCTCCATTATTTTTGCACCTACATCTTGCTTTGTCATATACCTCATCTGCTATAACTTTTATCATGTTGTCTTGCAAAGTGTCTGGCCCAAGACTTTTTTCTTTATTTTCTATTGAGTTTCCCTAGCAGAACCACTCATTTGTTTTCTTGTCTGTATGTGCTATTTTCAGCCTACACCTTATTATATCCATTTTCACTTAATTGCGTTTTTTACTTTTTTTTTTTTAAGAGCCTCTGTGCTTCTAATCCATAAGTCACCACAGGAAGGACACACTGATTGAAAACCTCACTCTCCAGGCAGAATGGTAAATTGCTTTTCATTATATGATTCAGATTCCTTGAAGTCTTCAATTTCACCTAGGTCCAATTTTATTGAAAAAGCACGAAGATAACCAACACCAAATAAAGACAAAACAAAGACACTTTTAAAGGATGATGCTGAAAGTAAATATTTTAGTTTGCTTATCTTTAAGTGCAATTTACTGCAGGAATGCAAACCTGATTTTTAAAGGCTAGATCTAGACATATTTATTGCTAGAAGCACCCTGGTGATCTAGTGGTAGGGCAAAGAATAACGCAGGAAAATTTCAGCAGTAGTATCTTGCATAGTAGCAAGGAGAATTCTGTCTAGCCTGGTGTTCACTTTTTTCTTGCAGCAGTCTGGGAGTAGCTGGTTGGGATGCCTGCTGCTCTTTTTTGTAACTTGACTGTGATAAAGATCCCCAACAACAGTGTACTGGAATCTGGCTTTCTGGACATACTTGTGGAGCAAAAGTTTTCCATTACAAAGGTGTGTTTCTCCTTTTCTTCCCTTGTTCATGCACTAATTAATTTCTTTTGAAAGACTAACTCACTTGGTGCAGACACACTTGAATTTTGACTTTATAGAAGAAAAGTGATTTATTTTTTAGTCATTGAAAACCCTGCTGTCATGGTTTAGCCCTACTCAGCAGCTAAAATACCACACAATCACTTACTCCCCCCTCCCCAGAGGGAGAACAACAGAGGAAAAGAAAACAGAGGTGGAAAACAAACAAACAACTTCCCAATAACAGAAAATGCTGAAGCATGTAACTTACTGTACAATAGCTCACAGTGGGTCCTGATGCCAGACTCCCTCCTGAGTAGCAAAACCAGCCCCTCAGCACCCTCCCCACTTTATACACTGAGCATGATGTCAGGTGGGATGGAATGGCCCTTTGGCCAATTTGGGTAAACTATCCCAGCTATCAGCTGATTAGTGACCTATCCCAGCTGTGTTCCCCAGCCACAGGTGCCTCCAGCTCCAGTTTCTCTCCCAGCTCAGGTGAAAATTAACTCTATCCTAGCCAGAACCAGGACACTCACTTATAAGAAGGGTGTCTGCCCATCATTCATAAGCTTATAAAGTGCATGAAGCAGCTTTTCACACAAAAATAATGAAATTGCTGTCAGATATGGAAGGAGTAAGAAAGCACATTTCAGTTTCTTCCCTAATGTCTTTCTGAAAAGACGTACACTCACAAACACACACACATATACACATACGCATACACATACACAGGTCAGAGTCAAGCCTCTAGCAACAGTGGAAGTTAATTTTCTTTGCTTCACTGTCTTTTTTTTTTTTTTAATTTACTGCAATTCCTAAGCACTTGTCCTGTCTGTAAGAGTTATGGAAGCTCCAGGCAGAGAATCATTTCATAGCTATAGCTTGTCTGGGGATTGCCACATTTCATACACATATGGTGTATTTTCTCATGTCCTCATATTGTATCAATCTGTTAGGATGGCATAATTTCAAGCTGGTCAGACTTGCCCTAGGGAATTAAAGAATCTGCCAAGATTGGTATGAAGCAAGGAACAGGATACTAGTGAAACTTTCCACTCCTCAGAACATCTCATGTCTGCAGTATCACTGTGCTGGAGGCATGTTGGGTTAACTTCTCTTCTGTGGTCCTTCTGCAGAACTGGAGGAACCCATTATATGTTCCTTTCAGACTTTTCAGATGATACATGCACTGATCTGGCCTCTCAAGGAGAACCTCAGATTGGGCTAAAATAATCTCAACCTAGCATATAGCAAGTTTTGATTCCAATAAAGATATCTCAAATGTGCTCTTGAAAACATAACCAGTTGAGAGCTGTGTGAATGTATTCAGGATCAGACTCTTCACATAATATTGTTCGTATCTGTTACACATTCGTGGGTCGTGAGAAGCCTAGTGCTTGACACTCAGAGTAACAGCTTTGCTGTGCAGAAGGTGTTATTTTTCCATCTTCTGGCTTTTAAAGACAGACTGAGTGTATATAATAAAAAATTAGATGTGTATCTGTGACATAATGTATCTAGGAAACACTGCAATTACAAAAACCTTTTGACTAGTTGTTAAAAAACTAATCTATTCTTCTTAATAGGTGTAAGGAATTGCTAAAGCTCTAACTACAGGTAATATAAATTCTTCTTCTGATGTTATTTGAAAGGGCAGCTTGTAGAAAAGTTCCAAACGACTGAAATTCTCAATGCTTCTGGAAAGTTTCATAAAGCATTGGGGACATGTAAAGTTCAGCTTCTGTCTCTTGCCAGCAACTTGTCTTTACCAGAGTCTTCCTGTAAAAGAGGAAAAGAAAACAAATGTATAGATGTGTTTTTCTGAGTTATGTGACAGAACTATAAAAATATATAGAATGGTAGAAGAAATTTAATCACTTTACATAGACATCAGATATGTAAATGTGTTTACAGTAGCATGAAAAAAAATAGCTAGATTTTTTTTGTTTGCTTACACTAGTAAGAATAATAGATAGGTCTGTTGACACCCATGGATTTATTACAGATTTATGGTGGTATCACAAATAACAAAACCTGGCCTAAGTTGCTTATCTCTTCAAGTAAGGTGATTTACCTGCAATTAATGTAACTTCATTTGAAATCTTTCTTTTTTATTTGAGAGTAAATCTATTCTGTTCACAAGGTAAAAGAGAAGGATTTTCCAGTACGCAGGAACTTGAAACTGTCAGATTATTCGTGTCTCCACGAACACTTTGGTGAAGTGCAATCCCCCAGCCAGTGTATTTCAGAGAATGCTGCAGCAAATGTCACATCCCCTGCTGACCAGAGCAGACGCTGCTGCTCCCCTGATTGAGTGGGCTCTAAATTTTGCATGCCTATACCTACATCTTGCACGTAGGAATTAATCCTCAATCTGTCTATATTAGAGCTGACAGCTTTCCAGGCCCCTCCAGCTGTCACCTTCTCCACCAGCCTTTCCTCTCATCCAGAGTTGCGTAGGCGATAGGGGATGCATTTTTCTGGTTCACGTCCGTCTATGGTGACACAGATCACAACGTGGCTGTGATAAAGCTGAAGCATTCCCTGGCAAGAACTCACTGGCTTGTCTTTCTTACCCAGGTTAATTCAGTTGTCATGAGGTTTGACTCTGACGCTGTGGTTGTGTAGCATGAAGCTAAAAAGCCTATTGGCTTCACAAATAGATGCCGCAGGTTGCAGGAGGAGTTGTCAGTCAAGGTTTGTGACTGCTGTTTCATAAAACATTCACATCCTGGAGAGAACTGGGGCATGGCCGCACTCAGAGAGTGGGGGTCAACAGCTCAATGTCCAAGTGGAGATTGGTCATGAGTGGTGTCTCTCAGGGGTCCGTGTTGGGCCCGGCCCTGTTCAACATCTTTGTCGGTGACATGGACAGTGGAACAGAGTGCACCCTCAGCAAGTTCGCTGATGACACCAAGCTGTGTGGTGCTGCCGACATGCTGGAAGGGAGGGATGCCATCCAGAGGGACCTGGACAGGCTGGAGAGGTGGGCCCATGCCAACCTCATGCAGTTCAACCAGGCCAAGTGCAAGGTCCTGCACATGGGTCGTGGCAATCCCAGGCACAAATACAGGCTGGGCGGAGAATGGATGGAGAGC
>JAAGAY010132940.1:0-22415 GCA_011801015.1 Ardeotis arabs | reverse complement strand
GGCTCCGGGGAGACCTGATAGCGGTCTTCCACTACCTCAAGGGGGCCTACAAGAAAGATGGGGAGAGGCTGTTCAGTAGGGCCTGTTGTGATAGGACGAGGGGTAATGGTTTTAAACTAGAGGGAGGTAGAATTAGATTAGATATTAAGAAAAAATTTTTCACAATGCGAGTTGTAGATCACTGGAACAGGTTGCCCAGAGAGGTGGTGGAAGCCCCATCCCTGGAAACGCTCAAGGCCAGGCTGGATGAGGCTCTGAGCAACCTGATCTAGTCGGGAATGTCCCTGTTCCTTGCAGGGGGGTTGGACTGGATGACCTTTGAGGGTCCCTTCCAACTCTAACCATTCTATGATTCTATGATTTCACTAGCTTTGATGTGGAGGCGGGACAAACTAGCATACCACTGTCTCTCAGTTCACAGGGAGGGCAAACAGACATCTGGAACACAAAAATCAACTGCTGAGATGAGGCATCCCTTTGAAATGGTAGTAAACTTTACAGTAATTGCTCCTTGAGCTAGGAAATCAAAGAATAGTAATCATTTGGTTTCTGATCACTGTGAAATTTCGTTGATGACTTGAATGGCTAAAGGTTTTTTGGAGGGGCTTTTGAGACAAAAAGCCAATTTTAGCAGCCGTACTTAAGTCCTCCTGTCTCTTTCTGACCTATTTTACACTCTCTGTTTTCTCCTACAGTCCCCTCAATCTTATCAGTACCTTTCCTCAGGCAGGAGGCCAGCAAATAAAAGTCCACAACAAAGCCCTTAGCAATTTCATCATTCTTCTTAATTCTTCAGAAAGGGGATTGGGGTATTTAACTCCTTTTTTTCTGCTAAATGATGGAGACAGTTCACTTTGTTTTCTCATCCTTCTTGCTTCTAGATAATCAGTACCACTGTCAAGAAGGTAGGGCAGGAAGGTCAATGGCAGAGGTAGAACTATCAATTTTCTTCTACACATCACAGAGAAGCAATGGTGCCAGGCAAAGGGTAAGACGCACCCTTCATCAGTCTTAGGCCTGAGAGGAGGATGGAGGAGCAGAGACTTCACTTCTCTCGTGCTTTAGAACAAGAATTAGCGCTAACATGATCTTCACACTGGAGTGCAGCAATGGCATCCAGTCATCTCTCCCTCATGCTCAGAAGAATGTGAGTGCACAATAGTAGGATACACTGCTGTTGGGATTTTTTTCTCTTCTCTAACTGAAGGGAATTACACTTTGGCTAATTACCTGACTTGTACGTGGGCCTGCAGAGGAAGAGGGAGATGGAGTTAGGTGCAGCCCTACACTGAGGACAGGAATTTAGAACTGGTGGTGAAAAAACTTCAGCACAGGTGAAGAAGTACATGTTGACAGATTCCTCCTGAACTCGCCACTGGCTTATGCTGTATTTCTGGTGGAGTTTGAGTATGGGGGGCAGCAGCAGCACACAGCTCCTCAGGAGCTGTGAAAAAGAATAAGGTGCTGGAAAAATGAGCAAGGAACCTCCTGGCAATGGACAGTTATGTTGCTGCTGGGCCATCCCTTCTGTATGATACTGCTTCTGCCATGGCCTTCCCTCACCTGCTCTGGCCTGGCATCCTGCTATGAAATGAAAAAAACGCTTTGTGCTCTCTTCTGTTGACAGACAAGGGAAAGAAAGGCCAAGCAGATGGCATGTTTGTACACCTAAAACCTGCATATGTATGTTTGGCGTGAGTGGTGGACACAGCACCACCAGAAGTGCACACTTGCTCTATCCCAGAACCAGCCCTGGGGACCTCAAGCAAAAACTTTCTCTGCCCAAGCTTCACATTTCCCACTGCCGTCCGACCGCTTGCCCTTGGCTGCTGTCTGCAGGCAGCGAGCAGCTACACCGGGCCCAGGGCAAGAGTCTCGTTGTGAAGCCATTGGCACTTCCGAGTAGTGGGACAGTATGAGGTATGCTCACCCTCCTCCTCAGAGACAAGAAAACAAGTGAAATGAATTAATGTGTCATTACCTTCATTTTAGGTAATCCAATAGTCAGTTATGGCTAATAACAAGATAAAACAATGATTGTGTTAAAATATTATTAAAAAATGTTCATTATCTGTATTTGAAAGTAAATATACTACTACCCTGAAATATTCATACAGGTTTTTATCATTAATTTTTAATAAGTGGTTAGTATTATTTAAAAGAGATGTTTTGGTAGACTGAATAATTATTCACTTTCACTATAAAAAAGGTATCTTTCTTAGTCAATGATTCAATAAATGCTAAAACTAGTCATCCTAGCTACAGGCCACAAAACTTGTGTAGAAAAGCAACCTGTAAATTTGATAAAAGTTGTAACTGTACCAATATTTATCCTAGTAAAGATTAAGATCAATATCTAAGTCTCAGCATAGGTCACAATAGTCAAAACACAGTCATTAAAGAAAGATAAATATGTTCTGTTATCTGTGTGATAAAGTCAAATGTGGGCACAAGCTGACAAGCATTTCCTGATACAGCAGCTGGTATGGCAACAGCTACTTAATTACCCCAAATACATACTTGCGTTCAGACAGGTTTCCTCAAATAATCTCACATGCTCAATACTTTTGTCTATTCCATGGAAGAGATCCTCAAGCAGTGAAGCTGCTGCAGGCTGCAGCCTGTTCAATTCCAAGTATTAGCTCAGTTCCATCCTTGCAGAACCAAGATGTTTTGAAGGTGTGATAACGGCAAGAGCTGGTATCTTTTGGTCTTTTTAGAAGGATTGTAATGAAGGTGTCCATGCTCCTTGCAGGTGGGTTGAACTAGGTGACCTTTAAAGGTACCTTCCAACCCAAACTATTCTATGATTCTGTGAAGCTAGGATGCTAATGGGATGGCAGTGAATGGATGGACAGCCAGGTGGGTAAACTAATGGGTGGGTGATTGGGCTCAGCGGGATTGTGGGTTTAGATAATAAATGCATTTGTCAAAGATGCAAGGTGATGCATTCTCGTAAGGTTTGCAGATGACACCAAACTGGGGCAACCAGTTGGTATCTCCAAGCAGGACTGCCATCCAGAGAGACAGGACAGAAGGGCTAACAGCAGTGTGCAGCAGAGATGTCCAACAGTGTCAGAAGCACAGCCAGCAGATTGAGGGAAGGATACTTGTTAGATTACTTTTAGGATACTATGTCCAGTTTTGGGCTCAGCAGCACTGATCAACAGGGCCGAGTGCAGGGTATGTCTGCCAAGATGATTGGGGTTTGGGGCACTTGCACTGAGGGTGGGGGGAGTGAGGAAACTGAGCTTGTTCAGCCTGGAGAAGAGGTGGCTTGGTGGCGGGACACAGGTAACAGCCATTCCAGGTCATTGCAACCTAGATCTTCCTATGATCTTATGATTAGCCTATGATCCTCTGACTGGGTAATCAAAGTCAGATTTGCTTCTTTATTGTTATTTTTCAGAAGAGATCAGAGGGAAAGACAAGTAGCAAGCTTCCCAGTAGATATTTGTTTTCTTGAATTTCTTGTAAAACTTTTTTTTTTTAATTAGTAACCTTTGGCTGATACATTTTTCTTGAGAAAATAATTCTCTAGGGACTAGCTTTAGGAAACGATACCTCTCTATAAAGTCATCTGTTTATGTCTTTGCCTGCTGATATGTCTTTGCAGCTGTGGCATTTAGCTGGCCAAGATTGGAAGTAAATGCTATGGATTTGAACTTCCAAAACAGTAAAACCACAAAAAATTACCTGAAAGTCCAAATTTTGTATCCAAGTACTTACCAGCTAATACTCAACACAAAATATGCTATTGATTCTGTAGCTGTGACAAGCTCTCTGATGTCTTCAGATTGTTGGAGTTTCCAAAGCTTCTCTCTGTGATTTTAGGTGGACTGAAAATGGAACAAGAAGTCTTCATACTTGATTCTCTAACACAGGTCACAACCCTCTATCCAGATGCAAAAACTGGACCCTGTCTTTGAAACTTGTTCTGTGATGAAGAAAGGACATTTTGTTTCTAGCTTTTGGAGGTCCGCTATGCTCAGTTCTTAAGATCTGAAATTCTGAAGTATGATACAAAAATTGTCATCCTCAAATAGGTTTCTTAATTAAAATAGATGACCTCTTGCTATACAAACATTAATTGCTAGGAAGTGAATGATCTTGCTTTCCCCTATCAAATTTAATAAATTTCTTTATTACTGTCCTAGTTTTAGAAGAACATAGGGTCTAGGGTGGCAATGGTAAATTAAAAAAAAAATAGATACTTTAAATATTTTTTAATTCAATACACATATCTTTGTAATGAGCTTTTTTAGAAAACAAAATTTCCATATAAATTTGCAGGTCAAAGTTAAATATTCTCTTTTCACTTGTAATATATGTAAATATCATAACACCTTTTAGTCAGTTGGATAATTCTCCCCAAAAGATAGTCATCAGGTTATAACCAAAGGAGGGTGCTGAGGCAGATTTTTTTTTTTATCTGCTGTAACCCTCACTTTATGTGCTCTGAGAGTGGGAGTATCTTTCCTTTTTTGCATGATTATCTGCTGGTCAGAAGCCACCATGAGGAAGCTGGAAAGCTTCCTTGTCCTACTCATCTTAGAAAGGTTTGAACAACCACCTACTAACTTTCAGAAAAAGGCTGGAAGTTAAGGGATCAGACAGTATCTCTGGTAAACACATTTGTCATCTCAGTTCAAGTCTGGCCTTTGTGTCACCAGAAATAAAAACACCGGAAGCCCAGAAGAACACAAAAAAGAAGTAGCTTGACTGTTGCCCCATAGTTAGGAGAATCTTTTGAGTGAGAAAGACTGTAGTGCCAGGTCAGTATAGCAAGCATTCGTATTCTACATCAAATATTTGTGGCTGAAATCTAATACCAGCTCAAAGTATAATACTGTAATTTTCCTGGCTCCATGACTCCTCCAGGGATGGACATAAATGTTCAGAAGAGGAGCAGGTGCAGTGGATTCTGGGTAAGGAGTGGCAATGTATAGTAGTGAGGATACCTATGACATTCATATCAAGTTGGCAAACCTGCCATAAGACCCATAACCCCCTGGAGTGATAGCTGGAGGCTGGATATTCTAAAGCATCTCAGAAAATCTTCCCCTGGAGCTGGATTCACCTGTTCAAACAGAAGGGTCTTGTATAATTTCAGGTGTGGGGTGGGGTACCATTTGGACTAGAGGGTGTAGGTCTCCCTTACATTTCGTTTCGTATCTGCAATCCCCATGCAGATGTTTCAAAAGGTATAGGATGTCATATTAACTGCATCCTTCCTCTAGTAATGGGTAAACTGAATTGGTCTTTAGGCTCTGTTGACTGTATTGATTGGTTCTCCACTGATTATAATGGGAGCTTAGTCATTAGCTCACATGTTAATGACTAAATCTAGCTAAATTTGGTGCTTAATTTAGAAGAATTTTATTGCCCTCAAGGGCTTTTAAATCCTCTATGCAATCAATGGAAAGATGTTAGTACTTAACTTAGAGAACTGGCTGGGTCTAGCTGGACTTCAGAGGTGCCTCCCTTTTTCCTTATGTTACAGAAAGAACCTAGACAGCTATGATAGGCAGAGTTAGATTGCTCTGCAGAGTTCTGTGTTTTAATTATTGGCAAGACGGTGTTTTAGTTAGAATTCTAAATTAAATAGAAAGGATTCTACCTATCTGTCTTTACAAACCATAACTAATTCTTGCTTAAGAACCTAATTGCTAAAACCAGAGCTCTGAAAATCTTTTCCTAATACACAGTTCTTAAGCAGAGCAGGAAATAAAGTGGTTAGGTCCAAGGGGACACTGAATAAGAAATTGAACATGCTTACTAATCAATTCCTGTTTCTTTTTTATGCTATCAGGTCCTTCAGGCATCACCTTTTGCAATTTCCTGAGTGAGCCAGCAGCCTAGGGACATAATGCAATAAATCATTGAATTGATGATGGGAAAAAACACTAGGTTGTTGCTGTTCTTAAAATTGGATTCTGAGAATCAGATTTTTACAAGTATTTCAACTCCTAAGGGTTTGATCCATGAAAGGACATGGATTTTTTGATGGTCAACATTGCATCATGTAAGGTTTAAGTGCCTGTTTCCTAAGCTTGACTTCATATGTTGAAAAGGCACATTATCTGCTTATACAATGCATGCAAAGAAGTAGACATCTCCAGCTGGGCTTCCAAATACCTGCCTGAGCTAATCAACAAGAAAACACTGAGACTAGAGCTGTTTCTTAAATCCCTCCTCTCTTGAGGTCCAGATGCTTAACACTTAGTCATAGGGATGAACAGTCATGAGCAGCAGCTCCCAATCCCTTCCCTGGCTCATGAGCCCATTCGAAGTTTTAAAGAAGAGAGCAAGTCAAAGGATATCACTCTGAACACACAGCTGGAGGAAAGGGGGTTACAAAAACTGAAAAAAATAAAAAAGCTCAGAATTCCATACACTTTCAGGATGTGGGAAAAAAAAAACCTACCATTCCATCTTAGAAAAATTCACATAGTCCCTGCTCACTTTCTGACTGTAAAACCCAATCAATGGACTGTAGATAACTCTCTACTAGTCTTGCTGCAGCAATGCTACTTAAGAAAGAAAGTCTACATTCAAAGCACCAGAGAGAAGGAGCAGCAGAAAATAAATTACTAAAGTCCACTTGTCAAGACAATAACTTAAGAGAAGATACCTGGTGCTCATTTATTGCTCAAAGAGATCATAGAATCATAGAATCATAGAATGGTTAGAGTTGGAAGGGACCTTCAAAGGTCATCTAGTCCAACCCCCCTGCAAGGAACAGGGACATCCCTGACTAGATCAGGTTGCTCAGAGCCCCATCCAACCTGGCCTTGAATGTTTCCAGGGATGGGGCTTCCACCACCTCTCTGGGCAACCTGTTCCAGTGATCTACAACTCGCATTGTGAAAAATTTTTTCTTAATATCCAATCTAAATCTACCCCCCTCTATTTTAAAACCATTGCCCCTAGTCCTGTCACAACAGGCCCTACTGAACAGCCTCTCCCCGTCTTTCTTGTAGGCCCCCTTGAGGTAGTGGAAGACCGCTATCAGGTCTCCCCGGAGCCTCCTCTTCTCCAGGCTGAACAGCCCCAACTCTCTCAGCCTTTCTTCATAGGAGAGGTGCTCCATCCCTCTGATCATCTTTGTGGCCCTCCTCTGGACCTTCTCCAACTGGTCCATGTCCTTCTTATGTTGGGGGCTCCAGATGGTCATGTATTTTCCATGAAATGGATAGATAAAAAAGTTAACATTTGGGTATTTTTTAGATTTCTTTTTTTTTTTTCCCCTCCCCAACTGAATGAAGAGGAATTTTAGAAGCTTCCTGGTTGAGTTTTACCTTTTTCTGCAGAGATCAAACAGAATACTCTAATGAGTTCATGATTTACTGAGAATTATTTCAGAACTTTAGCAGACCTGGAGAAGTTGTAAAGGGGACAAGGAAGCTAGAAATCAGGGAAGGACTTCCACATGAGGACTAATTAAGTGTAGGTTTGTAATCCTGAAAAAGAGTAACTGTAGAGCCTATAGCAGAAGCCTGTATAGTCAATAGAGGAAGCTGAATTGGTAAGTTATTAACTGTTCCTCATAAGAAATAATGAAGTATAAAATGAAGCTATTTCAGGACAAATAAGAGGAGCAGTACTGTAGTGTAGTTAATGTGAGTAACGCATTGCCACAGGATGGTCCAATGCAGCCTAGCTAAGAGACAATTTTGTCAAAACCAGATAAATGGTTCTTTCTTTACCTTACGATTGTAATTAATGGGCAGAACATTTCAGCAGGAGTGCTAGGGTTAGTAGTCATGCCTATCTTATCAGTAATTGATTTTCTCTTACTGAGGATTTTTTTTTGCTTTCCTTGCAAAGAAAGATGTTTCCAGAAAAGTAAGTAGAAAAGATTATAGCATTGCACTGGTTGAGACCTTGCTTGGAACAAATCACAGTTCTGCAAATACGTATTCAACTGGATACATCTCTGTTTACTTCTTTCAGCACATGAGAATAGGCTTGATTGCACAAGTGAGCCCTATAACACTTTTTGAGAGAGGGGAAATAATGTTTGCTCACACAAACTGCCTTGTGGCTTTTCCAGAGATACAGCACAGCCTCCAGCTAATGCCTGAGGAACCGAAAGTCTACTAGCAATACACTATGTCTCCATCTGCTGATTGCTAATGGAGATTTCCATATTCTTTTGCATAACCCGAAGGAAAGCACACTGCTGATCCTGTGACAGATGGATGCCTGTTTCCAAGCAGGAAGCAGACCTTTTGTTAAATCTGCTCTCTGAGTACAGCATTGCCTAGCAACTATGGGAAACAAGCCAAAGCATCAGAGAACATTTCACCTGGTGCAGCTTGGCTCTTGGGCTTTTTTATTTCCTTGGGATTTTGTTTGTTTTTAAAAGGAACTAACCCAGTTTAATCCTATGTAAAACAATATTGAGTGGTTTATGTCTTACCATCATATAGAAGCAAATGATGTTCTTACAGGAGGAGTGTCAGGACAACATTTCCCAGAGAAGAAGAAATTCAGATCCAGTAGTGAATTAAATGGAAAAGACCCTTACCAGTTTGTGTCTTTTTTTAGAGCTTTGTCCTAAATCTTAATCATCAGGAGTCATTAGTGTTACATATATGCCAACATTAAGCCCATGGCACTCGAAAGGTGTGCCAGCACAGTAGCACTGCTGTTCTTCCTCTCATCTCTTGGAAGCAGCACTTAGTCTCTCTTTCCTTCTTCCTCTTTTTTTCCCAAAAGATATTGCAGACATGAGCTCAAGTTCAATAATGACTAATTCAGAGTTTACCTCCCCAGAAGATTCTGGGTTAAATGATATCACATTGGCAAGAGTCCATGCAGCAAATAACTTTGTTAGTGCCTTTACGCCAGCAACATCAAACCCCTTTACGCAGCCTTGGATGTGAAATCATGGATATCTTGAACTGCCACCTGAATGATCTATGGCCGCTCAGCTAGATTTCCTGTACGCACTGCTTCCCTACACTGAAAAATCCAGACTATGTTTTGTTTAGCATTGACTTGCCAGAAAAAAAAAATCTTCCTCTGTATATGTATGCAAAAGGAAGACAGAGATAGAGGAACTGCATATGGTTTATTATGATACTAATGTGCATTTAAACTGCGGAGAAAATGACACCTTTCTCTGAAAAAAGTATTTGCTTTTTCTGTACACATCTAGAAAATACGTGTTTTAAATTGGATCAAGGTAAAGGATGAGGGGTAATGGTTTTAAAATGGAGGGAGGTAGATTCAGACTAGACATCAGGAAAAAAAATTTGACAATGAGGATGATGGAACGCTGGCACAGGTTGCCCAGGGAGGTGGTGGATGCTCCATCCCTGGAAACTTTCAAGGTCAGGCTGCATGAGGCTCTGAGCAACCTGATGTGGCTGGAGATGTCCCTGCTCCTTGCAGGGGGGTTGGGCTAGATGACCTTTGAAGGTCCTTTCCAACCCAAACTATTCTATGATTCTATAAACTCTAGGCTGAGCTCATCTGCTTCAATATACTCTAGTGCCAGCTGCAGCAATACTGGTTAGTTGAGCCCTCAAATACCTGAATGTTTCTGAAGCTGCAGCTGGAAGCCAGGTGAGGTAGCACAGGGCACGTCAAGTGGCACCAGCCCACCCTGGCAGGCAAATGCAGAGTGCCCTGTCATCCCTACACCTAGTATAATGTAGGGAGTTCTGATTAAATTTTTATTTGCATATAATATAACACCAAACATCTCATCAGTGCCTTACCAAGATTTAAGCCAGTGCATACGAGTTTGTACTCTCCTACTGGGTTCAGTCTGACTTGCACTATTTCAGAGATACTGAACAGCATACTGTAATTATGTGTGGCATTTTTGCTTCCGGAATATAAACTCTGCTTTAATATGAAGCAGTCAAATTGGCAGGAAAATACACTGGTTTTTAGCATGTTCTTAATATTTCTAAATATGAAGTATATAGGAAAATAAAAATGTCTGGCACTTTCTGGGCAGGGCAGCACAAGCTCTAAATAAAGAGGCACTGAACATTGCTGCTCATACACTGAAAATACATCTGTGACTACTGCGTGAAACACCCAGGCTAATGCTAAACCTGAATCAACCAGGCTATTAATAACAGCACAACTGGGTCAGCAGCATACTGAGTGTAGACCGATTTATCATGCTTCCTGGGTAAGTTTGCAGCCTACTCTAAGCTTTCTGCAGTTGTAACTAGACCGCTATTGAACAGCACTTAGGTGATATGAAGCTTATGCAAAGAATCTCTGCACTATAGTTGTTGAAATACCAAGGTGCTCTACATTTGTATTATGTTTAGATCAATCAAGGAGGATGCTAAAGCTTATATCTGGATTCAGGGGCCTAAGCTTCTTCATTTGGTTTCAAAAATTGTAATTTTTAAAAAATCTGCTCTGCTTGACAGATGGATGAAATCCTTAAAAAAATGTGCAGTTTCTGTTATATCTTTATCTAAAGAGAAAAGAAACCTCTTTTGGATTAGAACTTGATATAAATCAAGAAAGAGAGGTTTTTGGTCCACTATCTGATCTCAGAGGTGTGCTGTTAGTAGGCTGCATAGCCAGTCTTGCCACCTGCCTCCTTCTGCATCTGCCTTTTGATAAAGGGCCAGTTCTGATTGACTGATGTATTGCAATATTGAGTTCTACATCATCTAACTTCGAGGCACCTAACCAGTTAATGGACTTGATACCAGGTTGGCAGCTAGTTTTTTTGTGTTTGTGCTGAAGTATTAGATTAGAGAAGTCTACACTCTGCATGAGATGCTCACTCAAAGCAGGGAAAGTCAAGTTCCTTTTTGTGACTTAAGTGCCTTATTATGGCCCGAAGAAAGGACTTACAAACTGAAACACTTTCCTGAAGGTTGGTCCTAATGTTGGTCCTAAGTACTTTTCTCTCAGGAGATGAATGATGATCTCCTTCTACCAATGCTCTGGGTTGAGTTCTCTCTTTTTTCTTCCTAAACAGATTGGTGGTCATGTTTTCATCCTCTCTGAGAGCTCTTCAGCTAGTAGGCTGCAGCATATTAAATTTTGTACAGCAGGAACTAAAATAATTTTGGTTTTTTTTTTCCTAGAAATATAGCATCTGAAGATTTGAGATATCCTCCTCTTCCCCCCAACCTCCAGCTATGCCGTAGATGAGGAGAGATTTCGAAGATCTGCTTTTGGCTCTGTTGCACATATTCTGAGAAAATAATCAAAATTTGATCAAATGGAAGAGTTAAGTTTGATTAAGAAACTGAAAATTGTAAGGCATAATCTATAAGTTAGAATTGTTAAGCTTGGAATAAGTAACTATGGAAGCTCGCTAGGAAATTATTACATTTTCTGTTTTGTTAGGGAATGTAACTAAAGTGATCAGTTTGTTGTATGGTCTTTTGTAACTAAGGAAATAGAATCAACATAAAAATGGGAAGGGGGTAGACAATACTTTAATGTTGTGTTTATATGCTGCTATGCTCCCAGTGCAGCCTTAGCCCATCTTGGCAATAGGTCAAGGAATAGTTAACCAATTAGAATAGTTGATTTGGGCTAGAATAGAAATAAGGGTGGTCAAGCATATCATAGATACCAGATTTTTGTGGTTAGAGACCATGCACCATGGAGAGGGAGAACAATACACCATGAAGAAGAAAACAAGCAAGGTGATATCGCGCACGACCATAAGAAGGGGTCAATTAAAGGACATACCTGCATGACCACCAAGGGTCTTGGAAGACCACCAGGGACCCCTGGAGAGACTTAATGAACAAACATGGTGAGGTGGAGTTTATGATAATAATTTCAAAGAATTGTTTTGAATATGCATTATTATTCTGGGAATTATAATGAATATGCATGTTTCTATATAATATAAACTTTGTTTCACATGTAATAAACCATGTTTGCTAGGTGGAGTGATCCCCCATGCATCTGGCGCTGCAATAAAGAATGCCTGCTTCTTAATGCTACATTGGTGTTAAGGAGTTTGATTCCGGATTTGGGTGACAGCTCTAAGCACGGAAAGGGGGATTTAGTCTTTCTATTCCTAATTGTTTAACTATATTTTCAACATAAATCATGCTCTGCTCTTGATTTATAATATGAAACACACTCTTTTTTTTTTTTTGTCTAAAATATGTCAGAATTTTTTATCTTTAGTCTTTCTTGTTGTTATACAGCAACAAGACCATGAACAAGATGTAATGATCCTGAATCAACATTTTCATTGGGTACTGTGCATTGAAACTTAACTTATTTTTCATTACTTGTCTTTCTGCAACAAAACAAAAATTCTTATAAAACAGAACAATTGTAACAGTATTCTGACAAGTCCAGTTTATATGGCACATTGTCACTAAAGAACACCTAAAAAAAAGCAGAATGGCTATACAAACCTACTAATATACTTCAGAAACTCTTTGCAGGAGCAACATACTGTTAAAACTCCAAATACATATTCAGTATGTGGGTTTTTAAAGAAACTTTTATAAATATGCAAATTTAAGATAAACCAATACAGAATAAAATGCACTAAGAAACTGATATGTAGACAAAGGTTTATTTACACCATACAACATTTTAAATATTTTATACACAGCTGCAGCAGAGAAAGCTACTCTGAGCTTTCCAGAGAAAACTGCAATAATAAAGATGTGAAATATATTATTCATATAAAAGTGAGATTATTACTTTATTGCATTTAAAGCAATGAAGAATGTAGCTCAGCAGACATTCATTTAATGACAAAAACTTTGCTTTTATATTATAAAGTAAAAAGTGTAGTAATGGCCAAACAGACTGTTATAAACTTTAAAAACTGCATAAATATATACATTGTGCTTCATGGTGAAGTTTTTTGAAAACTAAACCAAATGAAGCTGTTACAACATGAATCGTTGCTTGAGGTTTATCTATAAAGATTACCTTACAAATCCATTCCACGGGTACTTACAACACACGATGGTAAGAATTGTACACCTGGTTCTCCACTAGCTGCACTAGTGGGAATATACTGTATGAAAAAAACCACTGACATTTGGCACAGGAAGAGCCTGACATAAAATAGTCACAATGTTCAGACAGGAGCGTCAGGATTCCCAAAGTCTCTTTATTGTCAGTGCAATTAATTATTTTTGTTTTGTTTTTGTTCTGTTCAGTTTGTTTTTGTTTTTGTTAAACTTCTGTTTGAAAGTCACCTTCTTGCACATCTAAAGGCAAGTTCAGACACTTCTCCCATTCTGCTGGTCTGAGTTCTAAAGCATCTTTTGCCTCTGTGTCTAATACATTTATCGTCGTATAGTGTTGGTAGTCGCCTGTGGTTTTGAAACTGTCCCATGGAGCCTTGCCTGGTGCTGAGTTCTCCTGAAGATCAAAGAGACAAGAATTAAAACCAAGGATGAAATAATGTGCTCTCCATTTATAAGGCTGATCGCTAATGTGCTCTCATGAGACGCAGAAGCCAGAGAGGGGAAATGGCTTTGCAGGCAGCCAGGCTGGCAGATGTTCAGCACCGTTGCGACTCTTTCTCTGTGAACAATCAACACTTTGGCAGGCTCCTCACCTGAGCTGCCAGCTATGACCTTTCTTTCACAAGAACCAATGTACGTGAGGAATGGCCAAGTGATCCAGTACCAATAGCCATCTTTTTAAGAACAGTTGTGTAGAAAAGTGGGAGAAGATAAGGGAAGGTAATTGAGAAGAGCTTGCAGCTTGAAATATGGAGTGGTTTCAAACAGAGACGGCCAGTTGGATTTTGAATTGGGGCAGGTGCATGACAGAACCATGGAAACCTACTCCTTGAAAATACTGTGAGAGCCACCTTGCTTTACAGGCTGATGAGCTCATGTATATTAGGATTAACAGGCTGAAAGCTGGTTTTCTACTGAATGAGTTTTTTTTGAATGCTAAGTTTTACAGGGTAAAAGACATTACGGACCAAGAGCAATTTAATTCATGATTTCTCCTGTAACGTGTTGGCTTAGTTGCCAAAACCTAACATTTTTGCACCATTTTAGATGCCTTTGGATTTTCTGCCTGATCTCCAACTACCTTTAATGAAAGGTGCAGATCTCCCTTGAGACTCGTGTCATCACTGCCTGTATCGTGCTGTAGACTAAGACACTTGAGGCTGTCTAAAATAGCCTGAGATGCCTATATTTAGGTACCTGGATCACTCTCTGAGTGTCTTACAGATAGACCATTCCTCTAGACAGCTTTTAATAGCAGACTTTTCGAAAACATAGCACTGATGCGAAACAGAGTAAACACAACTCTTCCACTGAGATTGTCTTTGAGATTTTGAATAAGCTCAAGCTTTACATGTACAGCAAATCTCAAATAGAGGGGCAAATGCAAACTTTACATGACAGCAAATCTTAGAAGGGGAAGTGAACGAGAACTGGGAGCAAAATAACACATATCACAGCTAAAGGTTCATCAAAGAATCAGGGCCAAATTTCTGCTGGATTAAGATGATGTAAATGATGTAAATCCACTGTTCTCACATCTGCTTAATACCTCTTCTTCATGTCTGAGAGCAGCTCTTCTGAAAAAGTTATAGAATACAGCCATTCTAGCTCAGTTCCATTTAATATACAATTTTCACATTATAAAATTATATATAAAATTATTACTAATCATAATATTACTGCTAACAAATATGTCACACTAAATTAGCTGTTTTAATTAGGCAGAATCAACTATTTCCTTGCTCTCATTATCAGATGTAGTCAGGGTGTTATGCATGTGTATGAGTGTATGTGTATAAATTTGAATTATGATGATAGCAAAGTCAACTGAGGATGATTTAATTTTTGCTTTTCCCATGGTAAATATTTATAAACCTATTATGGAAAAGACGCAGCATTACAGAAACCCTGTGTGCTTTCTGGACCAACTCACGTATAGGTGAATCTAGCTCAACGTGTTTGTAGTAACTAATTTAATATCTGCTTGCCTAGCTAGAGGAAAAGCCTTGTTGGCCAAATTACATTAGCAAGCTGCTTTCTCTATATAAAGTCCTTTAGACTTGGTAGGCACATGCAGATTTGAAATGTGTTCCCTACAGTTCAATTACTTGTCATATATAATGATGTCAGTGAGTTAGTTATGGTCTAGTTGTAAAACCTAATGAGTCTCATCATAGATTACTGAAAATATCTTTTGTTCTGATTTCTGAGGCTATCTAAAGGTATCACAGAGTGAGGTCTTCTCAGGAAATATAATGAATTCAAAAGTATCTTGTTTCCTTGTTGTTGTTAAAGATCCATCATATTTTAAATATGTAAGAAGGAAAACTTACCATACTGCCTGATTTTGGTACATCCCGAAATCTGTCCAGCGTCTGAAATTTCTGATTTAACTCTTGAAACAATTCCATGTGTCTCTTTCTTGTATGCATGACCTTCTGCAAAATGGAACATAATTGCTTATATTTATAATTTAATCCAGGCTTTTTTAAGAGAAACATTATTTTCCCCAACATAATAACGTAAATTGAATTTGTCAGGGACATCTTTTCCCTATAGACTCAACCAATGGAAGTGAATTGCACTGAGCCTTCTCTGTGCTTCGTTTAATGTTCTTCCTGTGTACAAGAGACTGTTTTTACCCGACTTATTGAATTGCTGAAATTAAGGGACACTGGTTTTATGCTACCCTAGAAGTATTTCGAAACTGGTGGCAGCTTCTCAGAAGGATATTTCTCTTGCACATTAGGAATATTTTCTAGAATTTCTGTTTTCAGCATGGATGCTAATATTTTAATTTCTATAGGAATGCAACAGCAGTTTGCAGTGATCCCTACTGGAATAATTTTAATGAGAACACTGAACTCAGAAATCTTGGCCCAAAATGGAAAAGCCCCCAGTACTATGTCTTTTTAATTAGACATCTTTTGTCATTCAGATCATCGTAAAATGCAGTAGAAATGGCATTCATATTAAGAAAAGTAGGCATAGTTTTCCAATTTTACTTGCTTTCTTATGTCATGGACTGGGCAATTGGAAACCACCCTCCTAGCCCATGCACAGGGCACTCTTCCACAAAAACTAATTATATGGCACTCCTTTGCAAGAGGTAGGGACCTCAAACAGCCCCTGCGGTTGGACGAGACCCTTGGCCATCTATCTGCCTTGGCAGCTACATGGAGAGTGAAGCCTGTTTTCAAGCTTAGTCTGTCAAGCCTGCCATCTTCATTGTTTGCAAATAAGTTCAGGCTCAGGTATGGATTCAGACTGGCCTCTGGAGCAAAGATGAAGGCTGCTTACTGTTCAACCAGTCTCATGGTTCTGTGGTCTGAGTGCACAGGGGACAGGAGTCACCTCAGTCCAACAGCAGATGGGCTCAGCCTGGCTTTTCTTAAGCTTTTGTAACTGCTTGAACTTGAGTTACAACCAGGGCAGCAGCCAATAATGTTGACATAAAAGGTGCAGGACACCAGCCTCTATGCACACCCACTAATTGTCAAGCCTGGTTTTCCCCGCTGTTGTACATGACAAACTCTGCAAACTCCTGTATGCAATGCCTGAGTGTGACCCTTCCCAGCAAGCAAGGCTTCTGCCAAGTCTGGGTTAATACCTTTGAAAATGGAGTGGCAGTAGCTGACCCTCAAGTAATGCTTTACTAATATCAATTTTAAGTTTTATCTCTCATTTGCATTCTGTGTTTATAAATTTAATGACATGTGGCTGCTTTCTTGGCCAGGCATTTTAATGCTCTGCTGTAATAACCATATCATCCTTAATAAAGCTACCCCACAGCTTGAGAACTTGTTTCACTTCTGAGAACAGGAAATTGGCAACATTATTCACAAAAGAGACATGAGATACAGCAAGCAATTAAAGACCTGTTAGCTTAAGAGGAGTTGTGGGGTGAATAAGGGAAACAATTTTGCAGGATTTGGTGAGGAACTCCTTGCAAAACGTAATTGAACTAGAGATAGGTGATCTAAACTTATGAGGGAAGTTTCACTCAAGTGACTTCCTAGGGATTCTTTTAAGCTATTGCTGTAATGGTAGACAGCGATATGTAGCAAATTTAATATACACGGAATTTTAAAAAGAAAGTTTCTGCCTCAAAGATTATTACTGGCTGAAATAAGGAGACGTGCTGAAGGGAATAAAGCAGATTTGGTGGGTTAAAATACTGGCTCTAAAAGCAGGAAATAGCATATGACTGTGGAACAAGTATCTCCAGTTGGAAACTTTTTAATAGAAGGTTAGGAACACAGAGAATGCTACTTTCTGATATTTTCCTGAATCGTGTACCCAAGAACTCGTTAAATAGCAAATATGAATAATGCAAATGTCTTACTCAGTTCATTGCATTATTCCTGAGGAGAAGCAGGTGGGAGGAGAAATTAAACACTTGCAGTGGAAAGTCTGCCAGAAAAAAAAAAGGCTTTAAATTTTATTCTTAACAGCAGAATGACTGGTATGGATATGTACCTATGGATCCTTTGGTTGCTTTGTGTTTTTCTGGCTTCCATCCCATAATTCCTACCCCCTGACACCCGCCCCTCCTCACTGCTTATAAAGAATGATCTGAACTGAAGGTGCAGTTAACTTACATTTCCAGCTTTAACTCTTCTTTTCTTGACTTCTTTTAAATTCCTTGTTAGAAAGTACCATCTTATCTCCTTTTTAGAAAATATGCTCTGTTGGGTAACCCTTCCTCTTTTATGAGGAAAATAATCCACAATATATTTGTGGGGTTTTAATCTGTTTTCTCTATTATGTGGGCAATTTATCAATCTTAGAAATGCATAGGTTTTATAAATACAGAGCCGGAGATCTTAACCGATATATACTAGGGTGATTGTAGTAGCAGCAGGACCTGAACAGGATGGCAAAGGAGTTTTTCATGCTGCCCTTTGAAAGCACTTCTTCAGGGGCAGCTGGGGGTTTGCCTATTAATGCCGCATCCCCTCCAGAAGCACCTGAGTTAGCCACCAGCCTACAGACACACATCTTCTTGTGGTCTTTCCTGCAGGCTCCATAACTCTTGTGCCCCACACCCTAAACAGGGTCAGACTGGACTGACGTCCCTCTTACACATTTCTACCTCTACTCACAAGTAACATCAAGTGTCTGATTTGAAAAGTCTAAGCCTTAGTCTGATGAGCATCTGCTCTCAGAAGAAGATTCAGAGCATGGATGGCTATCATCAAGATGGGAAGGACTTCAAACCTAACTCTGCATTCAGCTCCCTTTTTTAGTCATGACAGGGTTTTAGCTGAACTCTAGCTCAAGCACAAATATTCTCATGAAGATTTGTGGTCAATGTTATGAATAACAGTAGTGGAAGTAGTAATAGTAGTAATAATAACAACAATAATAATATCATTAAATTTGCTTTGAGATTTTCTGTATTGTCACAGGTAAAAATGCTCTCTCTCAAATACTGTATGAAACAGCTAAGTGAAAAGAACGGATGGGGGAATGCCTTTCCAGCCCTTTAATGGAAACATGCTGTGTTTTCAAGATGTTATAGGCATGATTGGTTGCCAAACTTAGGAATGGGAAAGGATTTTTTACCTGCAGGTGTGTTTCTTTTCACCTTTGAGAGATGCCTTCAGGTTAGTAAGAGAATGCTTTTAAACTTCTGTGTGAGTTTGTGATGTTGTTATAATGAATAGCTATTGCAGATGAAATTCTGAAAGAACGCAGCTCCAGCAATTAATGATCAATTTAGCATTATTGCTGGTGAGAGTCCACTGCTCTGTGGAAAGCAAAGAAGACATTCTGGTATTCACACCTGCCCTGTGTATCCTTGCTCTCCCTCATGTGTGGAGCTCAAAAAAAAAGCCAGAGGTTACTTGAATCCTGGGGAGCAAGGTAGTAAGGCACTTTTCTGAATTATTTGGCATAAATGTATTACCAGAGTAGATCAAATTAATGCCTCAGAGAAAGAGGAGAGTGGGGTGGATTGATGGGGAAATCCAGGAGTCAGACCCTCTCATAGAATTTAAAAGTAATTGTGATCTTGAATCCTGAAATGCATGTCAATAATACTGTTCAACTCTCCTGTATGTTTTCCTAAGTGTCACTGCACATCTATTATAAAGTCATCCTGGGAATTTCCACAGCATCTGTATTTCCATTTGCCATAATTAGAATGATTTTTATTTGATCTGACAGCTCAGTATTAGTGCTGAGCCTTCACAAAAAAAAAGCTACCTGTCCAGCTTTAGGGAAAATAGAACATCATTACTGGGACTGGAGGGCACTTAGCTGGGGTTACCACAGCCAGCAGCAGCAAGGATCCAAAACGCCTAGACCTAGGAATTTTGGTCATGTTTTGGATAGCAGACTGCATGAATGAGTTTAACTAATCCTTGGTAATAGCAAGAAAAAGCTGTAAAGCTGTTGCATGTTGACTGTTAATTTTAGCAAACCTTGAAGTTCAAATAGGTTAGTCAGTGTTTCGCAAGATACGTGGACAGTGTATTATTTATCAGTAATACTTTCTGCCTACAGTCTAAGTTCAGTTCTGCCTACAGTCTGTCTTCTTTTTTCTACATAAAGAGATAATTTAAGTATGTAACAGTAAACTATTTTAAAATGGAAAACGAGATACAGGTGGCCCAGTTCCTGAGAGACTCCTCTCTAAGATCTGTGATAAGGGCTGGCCAGTTTGGATGTCATCTTTTTCTCTCTCTCTTTCCTTTGACTGGAGATATTAGAGAGCTTTCTATAACACCACCCAGCAGTCACAGGACTTTTAATATTCATAATCCATTGCAAAGGCCCTTAAAACTACATCTGTATTTCTACATATATTTAAGATAACAGGGACAGAGACTATTTTTTGGCACTGTGTACAGTCATGGTCTGCCTGTGTTCACACTACATAGCAGCTGGCTTAGAGTTTCAACTGTGGCTCTTAGAAACAAAAATTGTTCTTCATGTGTTTCTTTGTTTTTACTTCAAATTGTCTATATTAAGGTGAGTGTTGCATTGCAGCCCACTAGCAGAGTCTTTTTTTTTTTTTTTTAAACAATGAAACTGTGACTCTAAGTAAGTCAAACATGTCCAAGACCATTCTCTGGCACCACCTGCATGGAATGTTCTCCATGAATGCTACAAAATTCTCTTAGTCTCCAAAATACAAAGCCTACAACTAAATTGCCTATTATGAATGGTACCTAGGTGGCACTGGTTCCCTAAGGACATTTCAGAACCGTTTGGAAAGACAAGGATGATCCAGACTAAAATAGCAAAGATCATTCTAAAAATTCATCCATATAAAACCTGGCATTTTGGCATCCAGGAATATTTCCCCAAATGTCTGTCTTTAATAAGATAGACATAGCCTGAGAGTTTGTCTTGTATGGATATAGAGACATATGTGAAAGGTTGAGGATGTAGAGATGGCTGGGAGTGTGTTAAAAGGAAAAGGACAGAGGGAGCCAAGCTTGACACAGTCTTGTCCATGCTGCATATTTAGCATTTCTCAGAAAGACATCCATAGCATTGTTATCCTCAGAACTGTGGAAAGACATTGTCTCAGAGAGTGCCAGCTGGCACTGGTCACAGACAAAGCAGAGAAAATGTTAAATGTTTAAGTAGTACAGCCAATAATTCTAGCTCGACCTCACCTCCAGGCTCTATTCTATTTTGCAGTCAAGCTGCTTTGAAGTATCAGAGTAGCAGTGTTTTGGCCACACAACACTGTCTCAATTCCATTCATCAGTGTGCCTTGCTGAGCAAAGCAATCTGAGTGGCTATTTGAACATTTTATGACTTTTTTATTTTGCTTTACCTCAGTCAGCCAGCCACACTATGTGTAAGAACACAGGGAAAGCCCACAGACTTAATCAGAAGAACCACAGAACGGGGAGGTGAGATGGAGTTAGTTTGAGTCAGTACTTCTAAAACACAGCAGCAACTGGCACAGTATCATTGCAGCTCTTATTTCCTCTGCAGTGACTCCCAATGGCTCCATCCTTCCATTTTTACAAACTACTATATTTTCCTGAATTTTAATCATGCTTCTAAAAATATTAGGCCATTGAGCAACAATGCTACAAACAAGACAAGAAAAAGGTGTAAGCATCTTAAATATACTACGTGAGTCAAAATAAAATATATAACGGGAGGCCTGACTCTTGAGAGCAGAATGTGTAGAGCATTGCTGGTGTTTGTTTGGTGCTGGATTATGCTCTCCTGAGTGATAGGAAGCGTGCTTTAGTATCTGTTGCCACAGGAAATGTTCTCATCATGAATGGCATGATATTCCTACCTTCCACTAAAGAACAGTAAAAGTCAGTATTCTTTATATCACTATAATTATAAAACTTCTGTTCATATTGCTTACATTTAATTTTAGAATTACTTGCTCATCAGAATTTTGTTGTTAATTCATATTTTTCTTATCCTTTCTATGCCTTTATCCTAAAGCATATTGAGGATAATATTTTCATTTTATTTTCCTTAAACTTATTACGTGAATCTTTGCATGGTGACTATTTGAGACACTATAGGACTGCTTAAGGTAACTATACTCTCAGGGGCAAAATGACATAAGAGATTAAGGCAGGATGTTAAACCAGAAAGAAAACACAATCAGACATGAAAGGTCAGCATTTCAGCAAAAGCAGGTCACCAAAGCAAACCCTTCTCATTGCAAGGCTTCTGTAACCACTGCTATGGCTGCATTTTGCTAGTTCTGCCTCTTTCTTCTCTACGAACTAGAATCTAAAATCTGAAAGTACATGTGCTGTGCTTACAGCCCAAATAATAATAAAAAATGCTTTTGTTATGCAAATAGAGAGGGTAATTTATAAAGTAATAGTTGATCACTGGATGTTTAGGATTAGCCTGAGTCTGTAGGTTCCATGCAAATATTATGATTGTTCAACTTCTCAGGGGATACACATAATGAATTGTATCAAACTATTAGCACATATGAACAGACAATCTACGCAAAAAACCCAAATCCATAAATTATCAACATCCCTTTGAAAACTAACTACTGTATTGCTTCTGGTAGAGAGTAGAGAAAAAAACCTCAAATAAACAAAACTCTAAGAGACTTAATCATACTGACTGAGGTAGAACAAAGTGGTCATTAACTAGCACAACCAAACCTTCTCATTCAATGGGATCCAAGTCTGAAATAGTGGTTATTCAATCTGAAGAACTTTATGTGAACTTGATTTTTTTTATAGTATGTGATCCATAAGCTTTGACAACTGCAGTACTTCATCCTTCAAAATTTGACACATTCATAATCATATTTTTATGTGAAACTCATATGCCAGTAAATTAGTATTTAATAAAAAGAGGTAGAACAAATGATTGAGAAACCTCTTGAAGAAAGCAACCTTCTGCAACAATGTGGCCTGACTTTGTCACACTTTTTCAATAGATAGCCAGCAAAACAAAAAAAAAAAAAAAAAAAAAAAAAAAAAAAAAAAAAAAAAAAAA
>JAAGAY010132939.1:0-24516 GCA_011801015.1 Ardeotis arabs | reverse complement strand
TTTTTTTTTTTTTCCCCAGGAATTCATCTGAGAACATTCAGACATATCTAAAAATCTTAGACCTGTAAGACAAATACCACTTTCTTTTTTCTATCTACTATCTAGAATGTACTGTCTCCTAATCTTCTCTGATCAGGGTTCGAAATGGAAAGAAATTGTCAAAATCTTCCCTCCCAATAAAGAGGTTAAAATTTAGAGGTGATTTATGATCTACTTTTGCATATGTAGATGTAGAAAGGAGATTTCTGAACCTATGCAGCTTTTTAATCTAGGAAAAAGAATACCACAAAAATAATGCTTAAAATTTACACTGGAAAATTTTACTCAGGTTAATAATAATGTTCCAATTTTTAAGGAATGTGAGTGATCACACAATTAGAATAATTGTAAAAGACTGTGTCGAATATTTATCTCAACATTGTCGAAACATCAAACCACCACCCAAACAATGGAACTTGTCTTGCAAGCCAACTCCTGTTGTCCTGCGAACCTGAATGCAGAGCTGATTCTGAGAAATTTAGCCCTACCCCCACAGCATGCGCCCAGAGACGGTAATGGGCATGCATATCACCCGGTAATGGGCATACATATCACCGCCAGGGGTGTGGCTAGGAAGACCAGCTCTTGGAATACAATGAGTACACAAACGTAAAAGCAGAATACACATCGACGGAATCCACATTGACAGAATCCACATCGACAGAACCAACATCCGTGGAATCAACATCGGAATCAACATCGGACGGAACGTTCCCTCACCGAGTGAACTGGACTGTTGGGACGCCGCAGCTCCGTGGTCGTAGCTATTACAACTGAAACTCTTTTCCCTCTTTCCCTTCTTTCTCTCTTTTTTTCTTGCATTTACAAACTTCTTGTCGGGTTAATAAAGTTACCTGGCGCTTGACTCCGTTTTGAGTCTTAATTCTGTTCCTGAGAATACGAGCAAAACCACGCTCTGGTAGGTGAGAGGTTGGTCTAGCCGCCCCTAGCCTCCCAGACTTGTCTGAGGTCAGCTAGAACGCAACGGGGCCTTCCTCTCATCCAAAATTGGAGCGTGACAATAATTTACCAAGGAATGCAGTGAATTCTCTGTTATTTAACATCATGAGAAAAATTAAATATTATTTGAAATAACATGCTCATTTTCTTCAGGGAATATAAACTTTATTCATTTTTCTTCAACTGGAATTCCCTGTCACATTATCCAATAGGTCAAAGTAAATTATCATAAAAATTCTGTTTTATTTCTAAATCCAGGATAGATTCCACAAATAAAATGCTTCTACCAATAAATTCCTACGTTCCTTGAGATTTTACATTCCAGTAAATTCTGTACATGTAATGTAACTACATTACTTATGCACAAAATTGAGATATACTTGAAATCTATCCTTTTCAGAGATACTAACAGCAGCATCCTAACAACATGGTCTTTGTTCAAATACACCTCAATTTTGTACTTTTTATTGTGTAACAAGATATAGTATTAAATATCCACATTCTTCATTGTCTTTGACTCATTTATTAGATTAAAAAATCCTGCTGCCCTCTAGGAGAGTGTTCTTCATGGAAGAAAACTCACATAATACAAGCAAACTTCACTTCTATTTAACTGTCTGAAATTTTACTATTTTGATTACCTATGAATCCTGAACTCCTTCTTCTTTACAACATTGCATGTAGTTTTCAGCTAAATATTTCTTGGAAAATTTGAAAAAAAGCTTTAATTCTGCTCAACTTCTCATGAGCATAAAGGGATCTTAAAAAAAAAAAAAGAAAAGAAAACAATTTAAATATGCAACATTTGAAACTGCTTGTTTATGTGAAAGGGAAAATTTTGAAGAAAATTTCACTGGTCACTTCTGTCTCCATGTGCACCTTATTGAAAAATTAATTAGTCAAAAAGAACTGAAATTACTGAATTTCATGAGTATGTGTGACCTGTATTCACATACCTTGACCATGCCATTTTTTTCCAGAATATTAAAAAAATGTATAAACTCACTGCATTCCTCCAAGTGCAGTAAGTGCTCCTCCAAGTTCTTCCTCCAGAAGCTGATACACAAGATAATTTAAAGAGTATAGACCCAAGGAAAGAAGGAGGTTGCTTTCATCTTTTAGTAAATGAACATAGCCTTACTTTTGGTAATGAGGTAATATTCTTACTCAGCAAAATTCAGCTACTCTTGAGCTCAATGTCCTATTCCTCATTTCTGCATTTCAATTAGACATGCAAGCTGTCTTTTAAAGAATAATAAATTAGCTCTTTGGTCAATATAAGTCTGCACAGCTTCAGTGGCATCCATGAAAGAATATGAGGAATATCATCGGAATTTCAGCACTTAGTAAATTCTTTAGTATTGAAAAGATGATGGTCATTTCATGGAGAAATAATATACGAAGAACTGGAATGTATGAACGATTTAAATCTAAATCCAAGCAAGTTTTCTAACATTAAGCTTTTCTCATAAGACTACCAAAAAAAACCCCAAGAGTATCAAATGTGTCATTTTTTTAGAAACTAAATACTGTTTTTTTTTAAATGAAATATTTCCAGTAAATTATTTTGTATCTGATTTTTATGGTGTATTTTTGGTGTTTGTTTCATTTTTTGGTTTGTTTTTCTTCCATAAAGATATTTCCATGCCCTGCATCAGTAATGTGTTCAGTAATATGACTAGAATCTGGGTCAAACTATAAATAAGGTGAATACCTTTAATGAATTTTGAATGACTGTAGATGAATTAGGCATGTAGGAGGTATTAGACATTGCACAACCTTCCATAGTCAACAGGGAGAAACTCGAACTCCAGTGTCAAACTTTGTATACGTGGGTTTCATTTTAGGGATACTTATATAATCCTATTACATTTATTCCACTACATATTGAGTAAAAGAGCAGAAAATAGTCTTGATGAGAATTTAAGAACTATTTATAAGAAAAATTGAAATTCTGAACTATATCCCAATTCCAGTGTATAGCACCTCTAAAATCTATAAACATATTCAGTGTTACCTCACAGTTTTTTTCTACTATAAGGATATATTTTATAGCTTTCTCAAATATCTGTGTATGGAAGCTGACGCTAAATCATGACAATTGAGAAAATGACCACTTAGAGATCTGTAAATAACCATAATGGTTTTGTGCAAGGGATAATATATTTTAGCTTTTTCTTATAAAAGCTCCAAATTATTACTGTCTTTACCTTTTTCAGCTTATATATATATGTGTTAAAAGACAACCACCAACAAAGACCCATATATGAAATCTGTGTTGGAATAACTGTATACCACTCAGAGAATACACATATTTTGAAAGTTTTCCTCCCTGTACAGACACTGCAAAGCAAAAGAGAAACATCATTCAATTTTATCCTCAGGGACTGTTATCTATTAAAGGCTGCCTAACGTGGAAAAAGACTTGAGTAAGCATGGCAAAATATACTGGTTTTAATCTCCAAGACACCTCTAAAGCTGTATAAAAGGATTATTGCTTTTATGAACTTCTTTTAATACTGTATCAATAGTGATCTTATCATGTAATTATAGAAGATTCCCCCAACTCTGTTTTCCTGAAGATGGGATGGAACTGCTTCAGAATTATATATAAGCTGTTTAAAAATTGTTTCACTATGATTGAATATGCCAGAATGAACAGGGCGTTCAGATTTTTTCAGCTCAGACCTTTTCATGTCATCCAAATATAGCCACAAAGAAAATCTAATTTATTTTCTGTAAGTATAAAGTAAGGAGCAGAGTAAATAAAATTGCTTTCTAACATAGTCATAGACACTGGATAAAAACAGGCAAAAGAATTACAACAATTCTCTTTGCATTTAATTAACATTTGGCAGCCAGCTAACTCACTGATGGCTAGTACATTGATAATGCCAGATCTCCATTTCCAGGATGGGAAGCTGGTTCAGTTGAAGCTGATTTTCTGCCTTTAAGAAAAAAGCCCAAGGCTATGACATACATTGAAATGCACTCAAATCTGCATCTTCATTCTGGTAGTCTGCCCTCCTGTTCTGATCTGTCATTAAAAATTACCATCTTCCTCCTGCCACTGGATTGTAACATTTTAGAATAGTATCCCACTCTACCATGGGCTGGAGTACATATCCCAGGTGAACAAGAAAAAAAAATATTCTATGTACTGGTAATGGCAAAAAAGTGGAAGAAGAATACTAAAAGTAAAGTGCTCATCTTAAGTGAAGGAAGAAACTAAAATTAATCACATAGCTTTTTTTTTTTGTTCAAAAATTAATTCAGTTTATTTACTTTTTACCAGAAAAGTCAAACTTACTTTTTCCTGTTTCTGTTTAGCGCTCATGAAAAGTTGGCTAAGCTTCATTTCAAAATAAATCTATACATAATTTTTACAATACACTTTATGCTATTCTGTTACCCTATGTTAATGGAGTAGATGCCAAATATACAGTAATTCCAATCATGAAAATGTCAGATTTCTCAGATAGATTTTGATTACTGTCATAGCAAAAGAAGAATGTTTCCCCCTTGCAGATACTAACTGCCATATGCTTTCCAGCAGAAGCAAATTTCACTTACTTAGAGTAATTTTGTCCCATTCTTTGCTTGCCTTTAGCACATACTACCTATTACTATAATAACTGATTAAATGCTCCATCATTCTAGTAAACTTTCAAGTATATATTATGTACTTACATGTTAAGGTGATTTTTAACTCATGTTATCAAGTCAATATAATGGTCCTATGTGGTGGTTTAGTGGTGGTGGTGCCCTATGACATGGTTTAGTGGACATGGTGGTGTTAGGTTGATGATTGGACTTGATGATCTTAGAGGTCTTTTCCGACCTTAAAGATTCTATGATCATTTGTGCAGCTTAATACACATAGATCCTTTGTGCGTAGACATTTAAAGAAAAGCCATGATTACACAATCTGTTAATTACACTGACTTTATTCTTCTTTTGGCTCTATGTACAATAACACATATGGAATTGGCTGGGAGCTAGGAGCTCATATGATTAGCTCCACTGAAATTAACAGAAATGTAAAACTAGATTTTATATAAGTAACTGAAATACTGAAAAATCTCTTTAAACTTAGGATTTATCCCTTAATTATCACTCTAATTTTCCATGAAGAGGTGAAAATGTCACATGTGACATAAACAAATGTGTTAAAGCTAGCTGAAAGGTCAATAAAAATATCTAGGTTTACCAACTAAATAAACCACTGATTGCTGAAGTTCCAGTTGCAAGATGCACTATAAGCAAGTAATACTAAAGCACAGATAAGCAAAAAAAATAAAAAAAAACCCAAACCCAACAAAACCTCAAACTTTTAAATTAAAAAGCAACTCTGCTTTGCCCAGAATAATTAATGTATGATTTTTTAAGGTGATAATGAAAATATGTGTGTGTATAAAAATTAAAAAGCAACTCTGAGAGTTGCTTTTAAAAATTAAAAAGCAACTCTGTGTTTTCTGCAAGTGAAAAAAATATTCAGAATCAGAACCTGTTTCATGCCATACATATTTCCTTTCTACCTTCTTCAGATTTCTTAAGAATGTGAAACCAGACCTAACATTGTACTCTATAAAGACACATTTGTTGAAAATCAACTTGCAAGTGGTACCTAGCTGAAGCAAGAATATATTCTACAAAAGGACTATACTTTGCAATTCTTTATAAAGAAATAGGCAGTTTATTTGGTTAGGGAACTTGTCAGGGGACATTTTCATTTGTCCTGAACAACTCTGCATAAAATCAAATTACAGAAACTTAAATACTGTGCTGAAGAGCAGAAGGAAGGTACAAGTCAGTATAGCTCATTCTCTGAGCCCCAGGTTTGAGCTGGTGACTTATTGAAGACTGTTTAGGTAGAGGTCTGTTAAAAATTTGAATTTCAAGAACAGTTGTTCTCAATCTAATCAAAAGATTTTATTATTTAGAAAAATCCACATTTATTATTTTTCCACTTTGTTTCATTGCAAAACTGTTATAATACTCCTATATTCCTCCTCTGTCTCATTTTCTGCTATTTGCTTTAAACATATTCTAGAAGTTGCTTTAAACATATTCTAGAAGAATTCATATGTTTCCCCACAATACATTTTGCTTGTGATAGAATCAAGGACCTTGATTCAAGAATCAAGGAGCCTGAGAAATGAATTCTTAGGCAAGTTGTCTATTTAGGAGCAGAGTGAAGAGCCCTTTCCAGCATATGCACACACCCCAAAAGATGAGAGCAACAGCCAAAAGTAATCCTAAAAGTAATTCTAGCAGTCTCTAAATCTCAACCCTCTTGTATATTTACCTGCAGGTTAGGATTAAGGAAAAGGATTTTGAACAGTGGGATTTGCCCAGAATAATTCATCTATGATTTTTTAAGGTGATAATGAAAATATGTGTGTGTATAAAAGCATATTGGAACTGCCTATGAAGTACTATCTTACTGCTAAGCCTTCAAATAATACTTTTCCTATATAGATCTTCTACTTCTTTGGCGGTGCAGTAAATGTGATTTTAAAAATTAAAGTCTCATAATTTTAAAATATAAAAGAGTGGATCCATTTTTTTTCTTCCAAAATGTTTTAAGGAAAGGTGACAAAAATTGTCACATATTTTCCTTTTATATAAGGAAAACACCTGAAGACCTTGTTGCTTCAATTTTTTTCAGGATGAATTATGATTCACCAATTAAATACTGCTCTATAGAGATAGGAATTAAGGCACAGGTAATCCGCTGTTAAACAGTCATTGCTCAAACCTCAGGCCTTAAAAAATGTAGATTTCTAATCTGACTAGCCCTCCTAGTTTATTTACATGGACAGCCATCACTGAGATGTAAAAATCTCCAACACGCCTAGCAGTACTTTGTTGCATTTGAAGAAGTGTTGCCCAGCCCTAGACTTTGAGTTCACAAGCAGAAGAACTAATAAACCTTTCTTTTCTCTAGATCTATAGTCTCCTACTAATAGTCTTGTATGACTAACCACTACCTGGAGTTTTGGTAGAGAAGATGTCTCCATTAAAACATAATCTTAGTATTCAGTGGGGATGAAAAAAAAGCAAAACAAGTGTTAAGAATCAGTAGTAAAGGAATAAAGAACAAAACAAATATATCACTCTATTAATCCATGGTTTACCCACATCTTAAACATAGTGCACAGTTCCTGTCCCTTTATTTCAAAAAGGCCCAGACAGCATCAATGAAAATGATGAAAGATGTGAAATATCTTCTACACAAGGAATAAGGAAGTAGGCCACGATTCTTCAGACTGATAAAGACAAAACACTGGAAGTCCCTTCTAACCTAAACAATTCTATCATTCTACAATATGACAAAGCATAAAATCCAGTAAGAGTAATAACTTCAACTTTTCTTCTTTCCTCGAGATAACCAGTTTTCCTGGAATCTGTAGATAACTCAAAGCTTTGAAGTATGTTTATTTCACTACACCTACTTTTCTACACCTCAGTGAAATTTGGATTAAAATTTGCTGAAAGTATAGTTAATACAGCTCACAGATGGACAGATGTATGGGAGTGTTTAAGCTTGAATTTCTCAAAAAAAATGGGCCATGCTGTACTCTGGAACCCTACCCCTTTTGCTAACTGTCATATGTGTCCAACCTTATACCTTTAAATCTCTGAATTTTTCATTTTTCTATTGGTTACTATAAGAAGTATTCACAAGATCACGAGGACAATAAAAGCATTTGAAACTTCAACTGCAATCTACTCTTGAAATTATAAAAATGCTGAAAAGCCAACGTGCTCTGGTAAGCCTGGGGAAGGAAGAACTCTTTAGAAATTGACAAATTCCACATCTGGAACTGTACTGTAGATGATAATGTTTTTATAATGAGTAAATATTTTAAAATTCTCTGCATGTACTTCTTTTCTTACATTTTTAAAAGTCAGCAATTCAGTTTGTGTAAAAAAGAGTGAGAGAATTAGATTAACTCCAGAATTATTTCTTACTGGTTAGATTAACTTAATTCATTTCAGAAAGCATGCTTCAGATACTGATTTTCTTGCCTGATGCCACAGCTGAGAAAGAATGTGAGCTCAATGACTTAAAGACACAGCTATGTAAATATAGCTTTAATCTCATCTCAGCAATAACTACTCTCAGGCCTTTTTATAATGTCTTTTGACTCTGGTACTTTCTGCTTGAGGCAATGTGGCAGGGTGTCTTTGTCTTGGAAACATTTATTGCCTGCAAAAACTGAAGGAAGCAAAGCCTTCTGTTTTTCTTTCAAAAATATTTACATCCTTATTTCTTTCACCTTTCCCTATAATGCAAGTACCTCTTGTATTCCAACTGTTTAAGCTTCTTAACTCATCATGTGGTCTTTAATTTTTCCTTCTTAAGAAGTGGTAGGGAACTCATAACTCCATGTATATCTGTGAGAATTTTGGAGGATTGAGGGGTAGTGTTAGGTTTTTTTCTCCTTTGGAACGAATTGTACTGTCTAAAGCTCCAATAACACCTTCAGGTGCCTCCTGTCTCTCTGTAACTGTTGAAAAAATATACTAGAAAACAATAAAAAAGTAAAATCTGTTCCTCAAGAACTCTAGCATTTTAAAAATATCCAGACGCTAAGGGAAAAAATATCAAAAATTGTTTTTGGAAACCGTCAGTATAGCCCTTCTGATACTAATAAATATCAGTGAATAAATTACCATGATAGGATTTTTTTCTACATTACCCTAACAAATAAAATCTCAAAACTTAAAAAATTATTGTTCTGTTTCTAATGATTTTTTAAAATCAAACTTTGCTACTGAAGGTTTAGAAAATAAATTTTGCCACAAATGAAAAATCCCACACAATCCAGTTGAGACATCACAAGTAAACTGGAGTTTAGTATCAACTGCAGAACGTGTCGTTGAAAATGCTTTTTCAGATTCATAATACATAAGAGTACACTGCAGAGTTCAATAACTTCTCAAAGATATTTCAAATTACAAACATGTAAAATCATGAAAACATAAACTATATCAAAATATTAAACTCTTTCTTATTAATTGCTGTGCACACTTTTTCACTTGCAGGTTGATACTGTTCATCATCATTTGTTCACTGTTCCCTGTCATGATTTTTTTCTGTTTCTTGCAGACATATACAGGTAGAAACTTATTTACATCCTTTTAACCATGCTGAAGTGAGTGAGAACTATGATGATCAGCAAGTGTACCATGAAGTGGTAGGTCAGAACAGGGATTTTTAAAGATCTTTCATGTGACTGAAGAAAATGTTTTTAATGGAAATGCGAATTTATGTTTATCTCTAGGAGAAAAGAAAAAAGGGAAGAAGAAAAAAGAAAAAAAAAGATATGTCTGGAATATAGAGAAATGAAGACTTTCCAAACAATTTTAATTCTACATGCATTTATGTTTTTATACATTTTCATCATTATCGGAGATCGAGAGATACTTTTCTCAAGACTACCTTGCTGCTCTGATAAACTTTACTCATTTAGACACATACAAACACATACAAAAAAGCTACCATGAAGTTTAATCTCTGCTGAAACAACCTGTGAAAAAGTACTTTGTGCTGTCATTAGTGTTGACCTATGTATTCACTCCAATCACTGATTGTAAGCAAAGATTTATTTGACATGAGCCTATAATTAAGAAATCACTGTCAGGTTTTTCATTAATTTTCCATTCATTCTTTTTTTTTTGCTGAAACTTATACATTAGAAGATTAAAACAAGTGACATGAGAAGATTGTTTGAATGTCAAAACATACATGTCCTCATCATGTTTCCAGTTAAAGTCATTGAAATGAATTTATTTATTTATTTATATGTTTCACATTGAATAGGAATTTCAAATTAAAAGTTCAGAAAGATGAGTAAATCCTATGTATGCTTTTATGTATATATGTATTTTTCTAGAATGCCCCTAGGAGGGAGTTAGTTGGGTAATGATTTAACATACATAGGATTTAGTCATCTTTCTGAACTTTAAATTTGGAATTCCTATTCAATGTGAAATATAGTATGTTAAGATCAGCCTGCACAGTCTTATTTTTTTTTTTTCTTTCCTTTTACAAAAACACACCTCAAAGTAAAACTAAGCCTGCTATTAAAAGATAGGTTAGGGCAAAACCTGATACTTATGTCATCACAAAGAGTAAATAGAGCTTACCAAAAAAAAAGTTCTAACTTTTAATGCTTTCTGGGTTATTCAACAACTGTGAAACAAAAGAAAGTTGGAATAAGAAATAACTGAGAAAAAAAATATATTCCCTCTTTGCAGGTCGCCACTCTTTGCTAGGGCAAATAATAACTTTTAAGTGCTAATAAATTGACAAGGAGCATTTATTTTTCAGTAACTAATGGAAACAAGTATTGCTGGGACATTAAATAAAAAGCCTTACTTGGTCTTTGATTTATCATTCATTGAAGAAACATACTTTGTTATTCTTCTGACACAAATTGCTGAGGAGTGATTTAAATTAGTTTGGGTTAGAATCTTCAAAATGCAATTCAGTCTGCATTTAAGGGAAAATGAAACAGTTCTGTTATTAAACTGATATCTGGCTACTTAACTGTCAGGGTTTTGTGAGCCCATTCAAAGTATAATGAACAAAATCGTATTTCTTCTTCGGTTTTCAAAAACAAATGAACACAGTTTCCTTCACTGCAGACTTGTTTGTGAGAGAAATGTAAATAATCTGCACCTCAGTGTACACAGGACATCAGTAAAACTATCTGTAAAGGACTCAACACACTAACTGAATATACATTTTCTTCATTCTTTGAGTAACAGATTCATCAGCAAAAACAAGTCATAGTAAGCAAGAGATATAGTTGAAATGTGAAGTTCTTTTTAGGGCCCTGAGCAGACCACCAGATTCTGCAACCTTTACCTACCTGGGTTATGGCCGCATGTGCTCAAGGCCAGCTTTGCTATGGCGCAGCTGAGTCACCATGGATCAGACTGCTGGGAGACATTCTATGTGAGGAAGCTGAGCTGGAGACCTTTGTTCAGTGCTTGGGGCCTGCTCAAGCATTTGCACTTGCCCTTGGCCTGATGCTTGCTGTAGACATGCCATTGCCCATCCTTATACCTTGACTGGCCTATCTGAATTGGCTTCCTGGCTTGACTTCGAACCTGTGCTATGATTGTGGTCTTATCTTGCTAGCACTGGGCTGTGGCTAACCTAGCTGTTATTATCAGACCCTGCTCTGCTTTTCCTCAGGTAGTGTGGGGCAGACCCTTTGTCGGTGAGGGCATAGCCCTGCCTGCCAAGCTGTTGCCCTATGCTCCCATCTAAACTTCCCCCACACAGCAGCACACACTATACTACTTCTTTTGCAGACCGGAGGTTGCAATAGTTGCGATTGTTTTGGGTACATGATCAGTAGTGAAAGTCAGTAAATTTTCCCAACATCTGAGAGGACATCACTGAGAAAAGGACAAACTCCTTAGTGAAGTGTACTGTACAGGCCAAGACATAATGGTCATAAATAGAAACAGGAGATGTTCTGACTGGGTATTAGGGACAAGTTTTTCCTAGATTGCCTGAAGAGATTGTATAGTCTTGCTCCATGAAGATTGTAAAGATCCAACTGGACAAAGCTCTGAACAAACTGTTGTGACGTCAGAGCTGACCCAATTTGAAGCAGGAGTTTGGACCAGAGACTGCCGGAGGTCCTATCCAACCTCAGTTATCCTATTATCTCAGGACAGGAGATCACCACTTTTGAAGGGAGAGATTACTTTGTTTACTTCTGTCCACCTAGAAGTCAGTATTTCTTTAATAGTTCATGGAGAGAAATTAGAAGAATCCCTCTCTGCAGATGCTTAATGCTTTCCACTGATAACCACAAGACCCTAAGAATTAAGGCAAGGCTGTTAGCTTTGTATAGACAAAACCAGACTAAATGATCCCACTGTGAAAAGAGAGAGCAAAATTAGCTCAGTCAGCTTAGAGATAACATATCTCTGGTACACTACATACCTAGGGTATGCCTGCCAAAATATGATGTCTCTTGGGTGGATATTTAGCAGAGGCGGGGAGGTGTTTGCCCACTCTCAAAGCACTCAGGATCAGTAAAACAGACTTTTTCTGAAGCAAGATAAAAAAAAAAAATATAAAAACCACCCTACTAATAATTCTCAATTCTAACAAAAACATTCTAAAGCACATGTAAGTTTTCCCAAAATTCATTTTTGTTCTACCATTTAATTACTGCAAATTTTTTTCTCTATTAAAATTATTATTGTTAATACTTTTTTCTGCATTTCTATTTTATAATACCAGATAATTAAATCAAGGTTTTTTATATTTTCCATTCCATCTATATATATATATGTGTTGGGATTTTCTCTTTCATGTCATTTTAGAGTTCATTACGAACATTTCCACCACCTTTAGTAATATTCCTGATGTTCTCTGTACCAGTAAGACCCCTATAATCAGTAGTGGAAACTATGAACTTATTGCATGACCCAGAACTAATACAACAAATAAATACCTGCTGGTAAAGTTAATGTTAAAGAATGTGTTGGTGATTCCCTTCTTTTAACCCTGGACTAAAGAGGAGATTGATGACACCAAGCCTTGTTAAAAGTTCTGTACACTCAAACAAAATGCATTATACTGACATTTTCTTGCCTTGACTGAATTCCTTGAAATCACTTCATCCAGAAAGCAGAGTACTGAATATGTTCTATTATGCATATGAAAATAAATTAAGTGGACATTAATATATGTAGTTAGTTACCTAGGGAGCCTCCACTAGAAATTAATCAAAATATTTTGCAAACATTGAAGAAAGTATCCTCAAAAAAACCCAGGAAAATAATAAAATTGTTATTATCAATTATTTGGATAAATACAGGTAAATACAAATACACATTATATTTTTATAATCTTATTAGATTACAAAAATACAGCATAGACTTTAATTCAGATCTTGATTAATTTATCCTGACCATACCTATGCAGAAGATAAATTAAATTTCTGCTTTAATGAAATCCCACTAAAGTTATTTCTTAGTTTCTCTACCAAATATAAATATTGTCTGAAACAGAGCATTAATTCCTAGCAGTTATGGGATAATACCAACTGTACGAACTCATACAAGTAGTAGGTGCCTTTTTAAAATTGATTATTAACTACTTTGTTGCAGGGCATACAGGAAATCTGTGCCAAAGCTACCTGTTTCCATCAAGCCAGGGAATCACAGACCATGCTTCCTTCCCTCTTGTCACCAGAGGCAGAAACTCTGAGTGTACTGCTGTTCCCTCCTTGACACACTATGGCCACCCTTGCCTCCTCTACCAGCAGCTCTGCCTTCTTCCCCACACCCTCTCTTTTGCATCTTTATGCTTAGCCTAATACTTCTCTATTTTCTAGGAAAAAAAAGTCAGTAATGAAGAGGAATGGAGGAGAGGGTAATTTTTATGCTTGAAAATGTCAACAGTTGCTATCAACCATTTATTTGTTCTACAAATATACAGAGAAATGGTTAAAAGTCTGTGGCTGGCTATTTAAATGCATGAGGTTTTGTGCATGCCACATAATAATCAACAGAACATGCACTGAAATTTTGACACTAATCAGAAGAAAGAAAAATATTACAACTGACCCCCACCCTAAATTTTAGCTCAAAACCTTACTTCATTCAGCCAATCATAAGCAAACATGCATATGGAGTTATTTTGAAAAACCATTTACTGGTTTCCCAAAATTTCTGTGCCAAATACATGTGAAGTGTTTATAAGCAAAAAAAAAATACTTATTAAAAAATATCTTCATTGCATGAGAATTAAAGTTTTATTGCGTAAGTAAAAAAAAAAAAAGATTAAAAGTATGTTAAAGAACGTTAAAAATAGTCTTCAATTTTTTTAAAAAAAACATTTTTAAATCCATATATTGTATTCTTCTATGAAGGGTATTTGACAAACACATATAGAGGAAATGTTATTAACATAATAAAAATGTGTTCCTCTCAGAAATGCTAACTAAAACATGGTTGACTTTAAAAGCAGTACAGTTCATGCTAGATGTTCTGACACTCTCTTGGCTGATATATTACACGAAACTTGAATCAGGTCTTATTCAACTCATTTATTCTATGTCAGATAAGAGACTATAGTGTTTTCTAGGAGAAGATCTATTTGAAGATAATTGAAGTTATGCTTACTCAAATGGTGAACAATAAATTAATTTTTATTAGTACCCTTAATTTCCAGTTCTCTGAGATAATTGAGCAAAAAGGTATCATATCCATTTCAATTAGATATTTAACAGTATGAGTAGGCATACTTTTGTATGTTCATTAAAAATGGAGTCTCCACCTACAAGAAAACAAAGTAAAATCATACAATCATTTAATATTTTGCCAATGACTTGGAGAAAAATTCTGTCTCCAGACCTGTTATTTTCAGTTATGGCATGGCAGAAGGTTCAAGACACAAAGAATGTATTCCTCAAACTCACGCACGTAGACATACCCTAAGGAAAAATATATTCTACTGAGATGTACAATTAATTTATCCACCTAATAAAATATTTATAAACAAGCTCCTAAACCAACATTCAACCTACCAATAGATACAGGGTTTGCTTAGCCAGGGTTGTACTGCAAACAGTGTATTAGTTAATGCTGACCTAAGAGCTTTCACAGTCAAAATTCAAGTGAATCTATTCTGAGATTCACACACTCTTTTTTACTTTTTTGTTCCACTCATGTGACTTTTCAAGATCTAAATTCTGCATTGTTTCTAACACTGGAGGCAATGAGATGACTCATGGAACAATGTTCAACTGCTACTTCTGTAGGAAGAGACACTGAATCAGTCCAATCTCTTGTGAAATTATTGAAGATACAGCCAATAGAGGGTCAGGCAAAAAGCTACATGAACTTTCAGTTTAAAGAAAAGTTTTGCTACTGAAAAACTATCTCATGAGGGATTGTTCCTTGTCAGAAACTCTCCTAGGCTTCCAAGATACTCTAACTGAGTAAGTGTATCTTGACAAATATGTTTGTTGAACTCCTTAATTTGGTTCTATGAAAAGAGATAACTGACTTCCTAAATTAGATCAATAAACAATTAAGATCCTTTGAAGTGATGTACCCAACAAGAAATCTGTACCAAAGTGCAGCCACATCAAAATCAATAAGAGTTTCATTTTTTTGTCTATTTGGTCTTCCTCAATTTAGTTGATATGCAGATTCAAATCCTAAACTGCTTAGCAATTACAAACAAACATTTTCACCAAACATTTTGGTGAAAAAGGACTGAAGTTTTGTTAAAACTTTGACACAAGTATGAACCTTTGCAGAAAATATCATGATATAATCCACACATATGGAAATTCATAAGCAGTCAAATTAAAACTGAAGCACAACCCAAAATGTAGTCAGGAATTGATCAGATGCACTACTAGGCCTGACCTGATTTTCAGAAGGGTTTTCAGCTTATTTTAGTTTACCTGAAGTTTCCTATGCCTCTGAAAAGTCAGGCCATACTAGGGGATGAAATTATTTCTACTGGATGATACTACCACAAAGACTTAATTAAAAAAATATCTCCAAACAAAGATAAGGCTATTTTAAAACATCCCAAAGAGTTTCTTACAGTGATGTGAAGAACTTAGTTTTCTAAAATTATTTTAAAGTGATATTTAAGAGAAGGAAGAATAGTAAATTCCCTCTCTGAGGGAGGTAGGTATATTTATATCACCAACTAGGTACACAAACACAGGCAGCTCTCAGGCAAATCTGTCAAATGGCCCCAGACATAGTTTCTTGCTTGAATGGTCTGGCAGGGTGAAAAAGTAAGTCCTCTGACCTTCCTGCAGCTTTTGCACTGAGGATAATTTCTGCTGAATAGGGCTGAAAATAATCAGGATACAAAAATGTACAGCATAGGTATCTGATCTCATTTCATCATTATGGTACAAGTAGTGAATTGTGTGAAAATTACACTTTGATTTTAATTTAAATAGATTTTACTGGTAAATTGGATTTTGTCATGCTTCATAACAACACATTTCACGAAGCAAGCTGAATTGCCTACCTTTACAAATTGATATGGATCAGAAGAGAAACTTCATTTCATGCAACCTTTGAAATACCCATATAGAAACGTAAAATTTACTCTTGCAAGTAATCTGTAGCTCTAATGTATTAAGAATTATTTTTATCTAACCATATGCAAAAGTTTGCTATTTAGCTTGCTATTTATTTATCATATTTTCAGGTTTTTTTTTTTATTTTCATCTCCAATGTCAGTAGTATTAAGAATATAAACCCTTTACATTTCTAAAAACACTTCTATTAATTTTTAGTACCACTCATTCTACATGTGCCTCAATTTCCTGCTTTATTCCTGTGCCTCATTCAAGATAATCTTCTTCAAAGTAATTTGAAATAACACTTCACTCATGAGATACTGAGTATGAACTTTATACAAAATATAATTCTGTTTTTCTGGTAGTTTCAGTAAAGCAGAATAAGCTTGCTTCATTCTACTCTTCTAATAGGATTCTGCATATGGTTTTCTTCACTGCTTCACTCAGGCCATAAAACTTAAAGGGCAGGTAAACATATTCTAAAGTTATACAATCGCATAAGTCTATTAATTACAATAAGAATTAAACATAAGCTTTACTGAAGATGAAAGTATTTAACTTTGTTTACACAAATATCCAATATTTCTTATATCCAGCAAATAATAATGTTAAAAGCACTTTAGTTATAGAACTGGTGAAAAACATTTTCATGCTGTACTTAAGTAATAATACATTAAAAACTCACTCTATTTTTCATAAATGAATGTTTTATTATAATCTGAGGAGTACTCTTAGTATTTAAGTTCTCTATATTCTAAATATATTTTAGTATATTTTACTCTTTTATACTGTATTCAGTCACTCAGTATATTAACATTTCATAGTATTAACAGTACATTAAAATATCTACTTGTAAATCATCTACTGAAAAAATATCATAATACTACCCCATGCTAGTCTAAAACTATAGACCCAAAAAGTATCAAAGTTATGCTTCAAAAAGCCTAAACTGCAAAGTTTTCAAGATATACTTAAAAAAAAAATCCAAGTCAAACAAAACTGCCTATTCTAGGCAGTTAGTGCTATTACTAAGAAGAAAATAATTCAAAATAATTTTATATACTAAAAATATTATCTTTTATACATTAAATGATGTACCTTATAAGATTACTATGGTGTCAACTTGCCTCTAAATATAATGTCCTGTAATATGTTGTAATATGGCATCTGCAAGGAGCAGCAGTAGGCTCATGAAGGTAAATGTTATTTCAACGCTGAAGCCAGATCTTACTCTTGTTAAAGAACACAGGAAGAGCCAGGGTAGATTTTGGGGTCTATTTTGGGTTTGGTGATCCACAAAGCTTTCAAGTTCAGGGAAATCAGGTAGAGGTAATTGTAAAAGCTATGTGTGTCTGTGTGGTTTTACCTACACCTTTTTTCAACATGTTTTTCTATTACAGATTATCATGTTTTAGCCATTTTCACATATTCTAGTCTGAAATTGCTTTTTCTCTTCACCCACACCAGATAACCAAAGCATTTTAGAAAAGTCAAATTGTACAAAGCAGTCAAACATATAATGATTTTTTGCTCATAAATTTAAGGTGCATTTTTCTGATACCAAGCCCTTCCTGCATCAGTAAGTGTCTTCTCACATTGTTATGGGGTAAAGGCAGTGTAGCTTAAGAAGTGAAGGAATTTTAATAAAATAACAGTCAGCTTTTTCTTATTATTATATCTGTTTCAAATGAGATTAAAGTTAATATTTACCTTCTTTTAAACATAAACATGAAAATGTATTCTTCTTCCTGAGACCACACAGAGCTATGTTTGTAGTCAACAAAAATATTGTGAGTGCTGTTGCCTAGCAACCTTCATGTGAAGAAAATTATATTCCTGAGCACAGTTTACACTGCAATATAAGATTCTAGGATATCCATAAAATGTTGGAAGCTACAGCATTGCTTCTATAAAGTGAACTCAGCATCCTATAAAATACAGTTTGCCAATTTAAAATAATGCTAAGAGTTTTAGTTGTTTACTGATAAAAAAAAGCTAAGATACGAAAATAATAAATAACATTTTAAAATATTTTAAATGCAAAGAATCACATCATTAGCCACTAGAGAAAGTACACTCAAGTCCATCGTCAACATTGAGTTCTTATTCATTACAAAAATTATGACAGAGTCTCTGGGTATTTTTTTCTTAATGTTAAATATTGCTATTTTAAAGAGAGACGTTATTTTATTAAAGTATAAGAAGTGCATCAGTGTGTGGAAAAAAACATATGTATATATCATGTATATGTATAATGCTATTTGCTGAATGGACATCCTGTGCAGCTTCATACATTCACAAGATGGCTCCATTATGCCCACTCTGTAGAAAGGCTTGTTTTCTTTATTTTCTATTTTATTTCAGATAAAAATAGTTAGGATTGAAAGTGTCCATATTTTGCAGAATTGTATTAAAAAAAAAACAAGTGAGATATTTGGTATAGCAGCTGGCACAAAAGTTGGCTTCATCCTCAAATATAATCAACATAAAGAAACCATTAGCAAGTTCAACACCGCAATGAACATCCCGCTCAATACAAAGCAATAGTATTCAGGCAATGCCTTCTATTTATCATGTTATTCCATTATGATTAAGAAAAAATATCACTATCAAAACACTTTCTCTATTACTAAAGGTCATGTTAATTGAGGCTTATAATAAATTTATAAAATGCTTACTGTAGTGCTTTCTGTGGAAGAACATTTTGAATTGAGTCAATAACAGCCATGTGCAGAAGAAACCGTTAAGTAAGAATAATAATTCTGAAAACTGCTCTGAATTATCATTTTTTATGTGTAATAGGCTTGTGCAACATGTTTTGTGGTCCCATTAGAATAGACGTATTTGGATTCCATTTGGTAAATATTTAAAGTTTAAGTAATTAAACTTTGATAAGTTATATATGCAATACTAGATTAAATTTGATGTTTCCTCTGAAGTTCCCCTTTGTCTTTATATAGGAAAGATATAAAATATAGGAAAGATATAAGGAATGTGACCTCAGACTGGTTAGATGGATTGGTGTGTAACAGCAAGATATCATTCAGATATGCTGGTTAGCACCAAGAGCTACTTTGGGGTTTGTCGGAAAGGAATCAGTGAGTGTAAGTATTTCTAAGTATGCCTAGTTTTAGCAAAAAAAAACCCAACAGGAAAATGGCTTTAAATTTTTCTACTTGCTTGCTATAGCTGCTTGAACATCAGTATTTAATGCTACATCTGCTATATTTATAAAGCGATATAGCCAAAAAATATGAAATTATGTCTAATTAAATTTTCTTCCTTTGATAGCATCACCCATTTCTATCTAATAATGTCAACTGAGAGCCCTGTCACCTCCAGCTATTTAAAATGTAGGGGCTGCTATAAACGAATCTATTTAGATTCCTCTATCATCTATGTATAAACTTTAAACAAAGATCCACTTAATGTGGCTTTTCTTCTCCTAGATGGTTGTTTCAGTTTGGAATAAGTCATTGCATGCGTGTTTATCTCCCCTGGCTATAAAGAGAACAAAGATGACTAGCTCAAAGTAGGCACAACAAAACTTGATATTTTATCTCAGGTAAGAATTCCGATTATTCTACAACTTTGTTACATATGCAAGCAAGGATTATAAGCAATACATATTTTAATTAATATTTATGGCTGAAAATATAATTATTTTGTTAATTAGTGAGAAGCAATTGGCATTTATTAACTTGCCTGTCTGATTCAAATTCCTTTCAAATTCTGATTTCCCTGACCTAACCCAGCTCCCTAGGTAATTTATAATTGGAGAAAATAATATTATTTTTTTTTTTGTCCAGAGCATCTCATTTCCATACTAACTCTAATTGGTGATCCTAAGTGTAAGAACTATCAAGTATTCTGGCTTCTCTGTAGCTGATGTTGAAATAACAAATGCACAGAGGCCCTGCTTCTTGAAAAAAACCAAAATCTGATGATAACAAGTGGGAACAAAATACCAGAAAACAAATTTTAGAGCATTAACACTTTAGGGGAATGGCCTGAGCTGTCTGATCAGAGAGTTCCCAGTCTGCTGACCTGCTGAGAAGATCTTAGGCAGGATTCAATGGACAGACCTTCCCAAAGCGGTTAGGGAATTAGGGTAGCTACTTCTTTGTAATCTCCAAGTGAAGGTTTTTCTACAGATTCCTGATAAGTTTAGTGTTGTAGATGGTACCTCACATAGATGATACGAGCAGGAGGAAACTCTTTTTCTTATGTTATTTTTTTTTCTTAAATTTTGGAAATTTATCACAGCCGAGAGTAAAATTGAACTTAAAAGCTTAGACACCGTTTGAGGTCTGTCCCATCTCACTGATTTTTCACTGTATTGAAAAGCAAGAAGGCAAACTTACACTTAATGAAGAGATGACAAGATATAGAAGAGAGTGGTTTTGTGGTTTTTTTTTTTTATTGTTTTTTTTCAGATTTTTTTAAGACAGAAGGATAAAAGAAATAGGTTGTGTCACCAGAGGTACCCAGATAGCAAAATCAGAAAAGGAAAAATATTCACTGCAGCTTCCTGCTGTCCTTTGAGATAAAACATACAGAGGGAATTCTCTCCATTTTCCAATATACAAGCTCAGTTTCAAAAGCTTGCCCATCGTCAGGGAAGGGTTGTTCCCAATGACTGTAAATAACCCTCCCCTCTTGGCAGTTCTGCTGCTGCACTAATACTGCCAGAAGATATAGGCCTCAAGGTATCTAAAGTACAGAATCAGTGAAATGTTTCACTGTGAATAATGTATTTTGGCAGATGCTTGATCTTATCTTCTAAAAGTAAAACTGAGACTAGACTTCCGCAGAGTTCAGACCTTTCATCTTTTTAAAAAGGTTCCTTTGACAAAGTAATAGAGACTTGGCTATCCTGTGTCACTCTTTCTCCTACTATATCAATATATTATGCTGTACAACTTCAACAAGCATGCCATCCCTTTCAAAACCACAAAAACCATTTCAAAATGTCTTTTAAAATAGCCTGTCTGCAAACGTTGCCTCCTTCTGTTTCAGATCTCAGCTAGCTCTTCATTCAGTTCTAGTCCTTATTTTGAAAGGAAGAATACAACTGGAGCTCTAATTCAGGAGCAGGACCTGAATCAATTAAGTATTCTGTATGTGCAATACCAAAAAAAGGATCATTGGAATGAGAATACTTTTAACACACAATATCATAATCTATTCATTAGTGAAAATAGCAATCACAGCAAAATATGTCTGAGATAAAACAAAACGGAAGAAATAGAGACAGCACCTGGGACAGAAAAAAAGGAGAAAATTGTCTGTATAAATCTGTATGTGAACCATATGTGGAAAGAATGAAAGACAGAGAAATGAAATGCAAGCAAAGAAAGACATTGGAGGGAGAAGAGGCTAAGAGCAAAAATTGCTAGAGATAGTTTGAACTGAAGAAAAAAGTTAGAAACAATTTTATTAAACATGAAAATAAGAAGAGATACAGGAAACGAAATACATGTATATATATGCTTAACAGCACCAAAAATTTGAAAAAATAATAAAAATATATAAATGGACAGAGTCAGCCAAACCATTTGCAGTAATCATGTAGGAAAGAAAAGGAAAAAAAATTATGTGAACAAATAGGAAGACAGCACCAAAATGGTAGAATAAAATCCAAACTGGTGAAATAACTTCAAAAATTATGTATTAGTAATAACTTGAGATTATGATTTGAGGGTTTTTTTTCTATATGTGGGCATCTAAAATTTTCAGTTCTGCAGCGTACATTCCCAGCTCCTCTAGAAGCAAGCACTTTCTAAAAAATGCACCCCAATTCATTAAATTCTTGTTTCTGAACAGTGTCTGAGATGGTGAAGTAATTTGAAAAGATTTGAGGAAATGGGAAAAGCAACCGCAATAACTCTTAGGAGACCAATTTAACGTCTTGCAAATAAAATGAGGAAAATATGTCTGGTCTTTCTGTTTACATGCTTAATGTTTTTATAGCTTTAGTTTGCTACCCATATTCTTCTAGTATTATTTTCTCCTTTATTACTTCTGCTCCCTTCTTCTGTAAATTATAAGATACTGTGACATATTCTTTTTATGGTAATTTTAATTTCTCACTGGTATCATTTCTAGAAGAAAGTATTAAACTTCTGGAAGGGGACTCATGGCTAAATTAAAAATCCAAAAATTAGACATCTAGATTTGAGCTATCTGTGTGTGAATCAACTGTTTAGTCTTATGCTGCAGTAAATGGAGATGTAGTTAGGTATTTCAACAAAGCCCAATGAAGTGCACATTAGTGGTTATGACGTTTGTCTTCCTAAGTAACATTGGCACGTGGTGAGGCCGTACTTTCCCAGAAGTGGCTAAACACCTGCCTGATGATGGGAAGTAGTGAGTAAATTCCTATTTTACTTTGCTTGCACGCAAAGCTTTGCTTCACCTATTAAACTGTCTTAATCTCACTCCACAAGTTTGCAGCTTTTCCTCTTCTGATTCTGTCCTCCATCCTGCTGGGGCAGAAGTGTGTGAGGGACTGGGTTGAGTTGCTGGCTACCCTTGTTTCATATAGAAATACCTACACAAAGACACCCCAATATTTTGTATGGTATTTTTTACTTTCAGAAGTCATAATTGACATTCTGCAGAGAAACTCTTGTTTTATTTCATTTGAAGCTGTTAATTCAAGAACTCCAAAGGCTCAGCTGATTTTCTGAGGGTTCTAATTTTCCACTACTTCACTTTAAGTGTTCCTAGTTCACTTCCTCCTATTGAATATTTGGCTTCATGACGGCTGTACAGTGTTGAACAGTAGAAAATCAAGTTATGCAAAATACATCACATTCATTTTTACATATTCCTAATGGTGTAATTTCATGATCTGATCACTGCAAATAATGTATAGGGTGGACAAGAGCATAAGTCCTATGGGCAGAAAGGAATTCCTAATTTAGCATTTATTTATAGCAGCAAATGATTGCTTCCCCTATGAGCATTGAACAGCAAACCTGATTATGAGCCTAACATTTGATAGCCTGCATGATCTGTGAGTCAATAAGTGCAACAGTACCTTCTGGATTAAATCTTGAAAAGCAAAGGGAGAGAGAAACTGTGGAGGGAGAGATAATTGAATGAAACTGAGAAGTAAAATCACAGTCACTGAAATACAGTTAATTGAATATTTCTAACTGTTAAAGTATACTTGCAGTATAAAACTATTAACGTTGGAAGATTAAACTGACTTCCTAGGAAGGTTAGGGTAGGAAATTTTGTTCTCAATTGCATTAGTCAATTAAACTATTCATTGATGCAAATCAACTTACTCTAGATTTGCATCAATATAAATAAGGCTGAGTAGATCCAGTCAAAGAATGACCTTTCTTTAAAGGAAAACTTATTTTAAGAAGATTACTTTTTTTTAGTACAAATCTTAACCTAGAGAAAAACATTCAAAGTAAGTAGTGTACAAAACTGAAATGAACAAGAGAAGAAAGCTTTTATATCATGTAGACCACTTTATGGATTGTATATGTATAATATATATAAAAATTCTATATTATAATTAGATTGTATCTAAATTAAATTTCATTTAAACAATATATATTACTTATAGATATACTTTATATATGTAGATATATAAAACCTTGTATACCTGTGTATAATCACTTTCAATTTATACATCTTACATACACATATATAAAATATTTTAAAATAGAAAAATAATTTCAAAATTAAAGCTATTTTTGTTATGGTAATTAGGCATTATTCCATATTTATTTAAAAAGGAAAAAATCAAATAATATAAAATCTATGCTTTTTAAATAAAACAGAACATTAATGTGATATTTTATGATAGAAAACTGTCTAAATGAAAGTGTTCAAAACTTTTGGAAATGTATCATTTTTCCCAACTGTAATAAGTCAAATATGTCCTTTGCCTTAATATAATATTTTGCCCTGTTACTGAGGCAATTCTTCTTGGATTCAGACAAGAATGCTGGAATTTTAATCAGTATTCTCCCTCTTTTCTATTAAAAATTCTGGAGGGGCTGGGACAGATTTTTTACAATGATATGGAGTTAAAATTCAATTTATTAAAATACAGCAGTAGGGCATCTACTGAGCATCAGGAGAATTCTTCCATACAAATGAGGCAATGCAGAAGTTACTCTGTGGAGCTAATCATTAAGAATTCTAATCATCTGAAATTCCTCACTCCATGGATGCTGATCTGATGGCTCCATAATTCAGTATATAAGAATAGGATAACATTAGAATTTTAAAATAGTAGTCTTCATGGTCACAGAGGGACAGTTTTAGGCCTTCATGAATAATACATAGACAAGGAAGGGAAGATATTTCATTCAGAGTTCTAACCTGAATAATTACAGAAGAGTTTCGGAATAAAATCAGTTTATTTGATTCTATTCAGTTTTAA